>JAHZND010003976.1:0-26977 GCA_027744115.1 Acrocyrtus sp. NNG-2020 | reverse complement strand
TAAGCTAAGCTTTCAATTGCTTATTTGATATCGATTTTTTATATTGTAGCTTATAATTGTTGAAACAATGGAATTTTACTTACGCACAAAGTACTACAAATTTGAAGGACTTAATAGTGGGTTGCGGTTAGCTAAACTCTTTTAGAGTAGCACCTCACGTAAATCTTAAGTATGGATAGATCTTTTAATGTATGCGGCTTTTAAAGCTACAAACCTAACTTGGAAAGCAGTTTACCATATCGCTGTTGGAGCGGAAGAAGAAAAAGAAAAAAAAGACAACTTATTTCCTGTGAAGTAAAAAGCCACAGTTTCTTAACATGCTACATATATCACGGCAGACAGTAGCACCAACCAACCGCCCCAGATCCACTATCCATCTTCCGCTGCTCCCTCCTCGACGTGGAACTTGAGGCAGGAAAAAAAGGTGAGTAAGTAACTAGTCCCACGGAAAGATGCAGGTACCCTGCTGGGACTCTTGAAAACAGAGATCCGCTGGGATAAGCAGTGCTCATTTTCCACTTATAAGTGACTCCATTCGCTTTATCGCTTTCTCTTTTCTTATCCATGTCATGCAATGCCTGATGGGAGATGGAATGAACGTTTCCGCAATCATCATTTTTATTGTTCCAGATCTGTAAAAAGGGGAGAAGCGTACAAGCTGTATAATGGGCGTGTTTGAGCAGAATGGACAAGTTGCATTGTAAATGTACTTTAAATGCCTTACATGGATATGTTTGTCTGCCGACGTGGGAGACTTTGGGAGACGTGTTACGGAGAGAAATGGTTCTGACACCAGTTGCCTACCAAAAGTTTTTGTATGACACCCAAAGTGCAATTTCTGTATGATTTGAGTGTCGGTCTTTGCAGGAAAAAGTAACCAAGACGGAATATCAATACTCCCCTGTGAACAAGCTATACTCTCAGTTTACATAAATCCACGAAAGCTACTCCAACACTAAAGTCAGGTAGCTTGTAAGAGCAATGCGGAGGATTTTTCATGTTCTAAAATGGATGAATGTGAATGTAAGTGAACGAATGTGTTTGGGAAACTAACGACTCCATTCATTCATGCTCCTTCAGCTTCTCTTACATTTGACGGCTCCCTTCTTCCAGTTCCTCTTCCCAGCTTTCCGCTGCTTTTCCCAGTTGTACGGGAAAGCCGAAAAGAATTCGAGAGCTGAATTCCAAAACAAAGAGCTGTTTTCTCCCTTGCAAGCTAAAGACCTGCCTCCCATTGCCCCACTGAATATTTTATACCAGTTCTCCTACTTAACCATTAATATTTTTAATAGTTTGTAATGCAAATCAAAGTAGGATTAAATGAAGAAAGTGCTCTTCATTGAGCGTGCACCCGCATTTCAGCTACGGCTAAAGAGGCTTTCCTTACATGCGTTTAATTGCATGCATGCATTTTTCGCGCTTCTCAATGGAATGAAGCTCTCCAAGTGCTTCCAAGATTTACAGTTTTTCCCAACCACCTTGTAACGAAAAAATATCACCCTTTTCCTTTTCATCATAATTCTCAAACTTGTTCATTGAACAATTTCTTTGCTCCATCCCTGGAATTGAATTATTTGTCGGGAAAACTTCTTTTTCCTCTTCGATCAACGTTCTAAAAGAAAAATCATCCCTTCACAGCCGGCAAATATTTACTTTTCAAATTTGAAAGGAGCCGAACAAGTTTGTATTCTCAGTAGAATTCAACTGATAAAAAGTACTTTCTCTGAATGGTGAATAAATCAGGTGTGCATAATTTGCTAACGAGCTTTTTTAACCACACACACGTATTTATTTCTGTTTTGGAAAGTTTAGAAACTCATTGCATTATTTTTTAGTAGCTCAGATCAAAAGAGTTTTTGCAGGTTGCCCCATCATCGTTCTCAAGTAAAAGCTGAAAAGCCGTCACTTTTGGCGATTCATCTACCCAGCTGTACAACGGCGGAGGTCTATTGTGGCGATGAAAGGCTTGAAAATTGGATTACACATTAGAGAGAGAATAATCTCGTGATTACGTATGCATTCTGGGCTCACTGGTTGAAAGGCAAAATGTTGATATGATAAACGATGAAAATTAGAAGAGCCCTTTAGGGTGATCTCTGAGCATCATCACCAGTTCATCCTCGATCTCAGCGTCCGTTTGCACAAGTGTAGTGTGCTCCACGTATCCTCTCAGTCTCACTGGGTGAAAGTGTCAGAGAGAGAAAAGGAAATATTGCCAATATCCGCAGTGAAATGACTTCATTTCCACTTCATTACGGTCATCAAGCACTTTAATTGAGTCAGAAAAAAGTTTCCAGGGATGAGAGAGCTGAATCCCTTCTGCTACCCGTCCATTCTTTCCATGCAGCCGTTTTCTGAATTATTGCTGCAAGCCAGTTGCATGGCTTCTCTATCCCCTTTTAAGAGCACACTGCCATTTTACATTTATATAGAATTCTGTACTGCGATGCGGACTATCTGTGGTACGCTGCACCTAACCCGTAGTGTACCCGCGATCTTGGGGTGGCGTTCATTCAGGATATTAAATCCTCCCTTTATTGGCTAATGTGATTTAGTATAGTTTAGATGAGCAGAGACGTTATTTAAGAAATTAACTAAAAGTGAAATGGATATTCGCACAAGGTATCCGGTTTTGTAATGGCATTTAATTTTAGGATTGGAGAATTTTAACGAAAACTTGAAGCGGTTACAAAATATTGAGAGCCAAACCTCATTCATTTTGACTCGTTAAAGTTTAATGCGAAAAGCAAATGAAAGTGTAGTAGCTTTCCCTCACTATAAACTTAGACCTGTCAGTTTATCTATTTTTACATTCTACAGCAAAACGCTTTAAATTTCGGGAATATCGCAATTATTACTGCGCAGGTAGACAGTTGGTGAAGCATCTGTTACTAAATGAGAGCTATAAAACTAAGCCATGAATAGGCGCCGAAATTGGATAGAAAAATATCTCTCGAGATGAGAAAGAGGGAAAAAACGGTTTAAGGCTAATGGGATTTTTTGGTCTCCATTTCCTTAAGTCGGATGGGAATTTCACGTTGACAACGTTGCACTCACATTGTACTGCTCCAGTTCCACTTTTCCATTTCCATTTTCAATACAGCTCCCCCCAAATGTGTGTGCGTACACAATTGAGTTTGCTAATCCTCTCTGGATCATATTATACATCATAATATTCCACGCACTCCCATCCCACTAGATGATAGTGTAGGGGCAAGTATAAAAAAAAAGTAAGGAAAGTGAGTTGGAAAAAGTGTGACCACCATGAGCCTCCTATTAGCGCTGGCAGAGAGCTTGAAAAGAAAAGCCAATCCATCTATCCATCCCAAAAAAACAGCACTTTTGCTGGAGCTGTCCAGTCTCCATCGTAAAAGACCAGGGGGATTAAAGTTAACTTACTCAGCTGGTCGTTTCTTCGTCCGTCGGGCGGGCAGGACGAAAAAAAAGTCTGCTTCCAATAACAAGAGCAACATATCACATCGGATCAAGAGTAAAACTCAGACTAGTGGTGAGCCAGACAGAAGGAATCAACGACAAAAAGACAAAAATTTGTTGCTCATGTTGCTATCTACAAAGGGCAGGAACTAATCATTTGTGTTCAAGGTTTTCCACACAACCGAAATATGTGTGGACTTTGAGAGCAGATCCCAACTGTGTCAGGAACTGAAACGCTGACAGCAAGCAAAAGAATCCTCTGTGGGGATGAATGATTGAACAAATTGGGACGACGGTAACGGGGAACATGGCAAAGTCTTTTTTGAGCTTAGTTGATCCCCTCAAGTCATCGCTGATTTAGGAAAGAATAGCACTACACTCAAATGTTTGATGAAAAACCAAATTTTAGTGAAAAAATAGTTAAATGTTTTCCGCACACCGTAGCAAACAGCTCTGGATAAAGATTACCGACCCAGAAAATCTTTATTTCACTTTTCTTCGGAGCATTGAGGCATCAAAGCCGAAGGTGGTTTGTAAAGCGGTGGGGTGCAGAAGTACTCTGGTGCGGCAACAACCCTACTTTCCGCACAATGTGAAAACTTGGAAAGCTGATGAGAGTTTTTTGTGATGAGCCCAGCCTAACACTTGTGTCGATGTGCTTGAGAGGACTTTGCAAAATTAAGATGAGTCCAGAAATAGGCATGCATGTTCCTGCCACAGTGGCATCTCACGATAATCCATGAAGAGAAAGTTGAGTGGGGCATTGTACTCTGTCATCATCAGCGAAGCCAGGTAGGGCCGGAGCGAGTTGACGAGGTGAAGAGAAACCTTTGAGGAAAAGTCTAATGGAATACTAAATGAGAAGTAATTATGCATTGTTAACAATGGGAAACAGCTTTCTCCTGGTTGTAATGGCCCTAGTTAGATTAACTTCATGTGTCGGGTATTATACTCTACGCTAGACGACACTCTCATTCCGCTCCCCTTTGCATTATGTATACGCAGCCTTTCCTGTCATCATGCTTGTCGCTTTCTCCTCTGCAGCAAGACTAAGAGTTTTGCATCGGTTGGCACAATAAAGTCTGAGTTCTATTAGCCACACCATGAAAAGTGCAATAGGGAGCGACGACGCGACGGAGAGAAGAAGAGAGATACGTTTTTCCTCCTCTTCTCTTGTCTAATCTGCCTTTAAGTGGAGTGAGGAATTTCGGGTTTGTGAGTGTCAAAGAGGGACCACCCAGAAAGCCAGGTAAAGCTAGCTTCAAACGGATACTTTTCCGATGATTATGCAAAGCTTAAGAAGACAGGTTATGACTAGTATCGCTGGAGATTTGCACACGGGTTTCAGCAGAACTGGGGGCAAATGAGGAAAAGATGCGGATTTTATTCTATGACATACCCTGGTCTATGGATGCTCATGTTTAAAGAGCTAAAGGTCTATGCTCCCTCGTATATTTTATGCATTTCATCTAAAATGCTAGATTCTCTCGTTTGCGTTTGGGAGCAGAGAGAAAAGGAAGAAAAGATCTTTCCCCTGTATTCAACTGAGATAGTGTAAATAAAAAGCAAAAAGTATTACCGTTTTGATTGCCGTGTTTGTGCTTTCTCTACCCTTGCTCTTCTTCAATTTCAGCCAGTGTTTTTACTTGTTAGTTTAAGTTAAATATCAACATCTGTATTTAGAAATTATTGCTATCTTTGTAAGTGAAAGTGCTGCTTTTTATTTAGATTTATGCGATCAGAACAATTTTGCTTGACTTTGCTCCTCTCATTTATATTTAATTATGCTAGAGCTCTCCCAAAAATACAAAGCTGGTGCAGCCTAGAAACATCGTTTAAATGAAAATTTGTCACCATCTCAATCTTTCCCTGGCATCAATTGTTTTAGGAACAGTGATTAATTTGACATCATAAAGCTAATAAAAGTGTATGACTTTTAGGGAAAAGGAATTTTTAATTTTGAATCCTTTTTCTGTCGTAATATATTAGCACTCTTAAGCACAAAAGCGCTAACTATAAGAGAAAGGGCTAAATTTTACTTAATGTAATTTGTAATTCAAGTGGAAGAAAGAATGCACTTGTGGTTTAACTGTGAAATTACCAATTTTCCTCACAAACAGCAGTCAAATCGAAATTTTTCTCGGTGACAAGCCCGAAAATAAATTTGACTAACCGTCATTCTAAGAAGAGTGGCAATTTCAAAAGGATATTTTTTCTATTAGAAGACTTGGCAAGTCAACGTTATTTGACGGTGGTGGATGGATTTATGAAACTGACAAAGCATTATGTTAACTCGAGCTTCCAAGCCATTACATTAAATTAGTTAATAAAGAAAAAAAAGAAATAAGCTCTTATTCGCCTATTTATTATATAGAGGGTTCGGTGGTGCATATAAGCGAGAAGGCGTGAAAAGGGCCTTTTTCCTCACCTCCTCTTTTCCTCTGCTCGCCTATAATTAAAGAAATGGAGAATTTATTAGTGAAGTGAGTTGAATCAGAAGCCATTAATGGTGATAAAAAGGAAGGAAAAAGAATGAAGGTGGAGGATATAGAGTAGCGCTACACGACTAATTATCTATAACCATCAGCATGGCTGAATGGGAGTGAAAAGGGAAAGAAGAAAGATAGCTGTCAGACGGAACCGTCATTCTCTTTAATACGAACGCCAAGAAGGGAAGAAGGAAATTGGAGTAAAAAAAGAAATCAAGAAGATGAGGAAAATAAAAGTGAAAGGTTGCAATGAAATGTACAAGAAAAGTTGAAAGTAACAATTTCCCCTTCTTGTTCTAATATAATATACATAAAGCAACTATGTACATATATGAAGCTTAATAGCCTCCAAAGAATCGGGAGCTCTTTTCACTCTTAGCCCCGCCAGAAAATGCCTTTTGCTACTCAGTTGCGAAGCAAAACTGCCATTATACGTGTATTAGAAGAAGAAAAAAAAGTTTTTTTTTCTTTCGTTAAGGAGCAAAACTGCGTAAAGGTAAAACTCTTGGCCCATCTCACTTTCCCCTCTCTCTACATCTCCACACGGATAGACAGAGCTATCGTTTCAGAGTAAGTAAAAGCTAAAGATTTGCCGCTTCCCTTTCTCCTAAGCATTTTAACACTTTGGAAAATAAGAAAAGGAGCCAGAGTCAGAGCCAGGTACTGCCACATTCCTACTTGAATGATTCTCGAAGGGGACGCAGTAAAATTAACAAAGCGTGCACAATTAGAGCTGGGCGATTTTAAGGAGAGAAAAAAAAATTGTAGTAATATTGTGTTCAAAAGTGGAGAAACCTTTTAGATCAGGCCCACCCCTTACTATATGCTCTACATTCTACTCATTTTCAGACAAGGAAAATAGTTTCAGCATTGTGGATGACCTTGCTAATAAAAAGGAAAGCTAATAAAGTAGAACAGAGTTGGAAGAAAACAGAAGCTTTCCTGTTATTAGTCTACCTTAAAAAAGGACAAGTTTACACTTTGGCACTTTTCAGTATTTCCTCTTCCGCATTGTATTTTTACAGAGTTTGTATCTTGGACACCAAAAACTACGTGTTACTTGAGAGTGAAGGAGGTTTACAGCAACCTTGTAATCTTGTTGTTTAGCAAATGGAAATGATGAAAGTGAAGTAAGCCCTTTTGCTTTAAAAAAAAGAGGAATGTAGTTAACACGGTTTTTGTAGGTGCCATACGCGGTGTAGCTGTACGGCTGAGGATCAGATGGGAAATGAGATTTAATTTTTTTTCTCTCCCTCTGCCTCCCTCAATTTTAGAAGGTGAAATAGTAGTGTTTTCCCCTTCATTTGATGATGATGATGATGATTCCTCTGCTTAGAAGGTGAAATCCCTCCCTCATATATCCCCTTTTATTCCTTAATAAGCTTTTTACAGAGGAAGAAACTCGGCTCTTTGCTATCTCCTCAGACGAGAATCCCTACCCGAGCTCAATTGATGCCGGTGTACAAGGTAAAGACAGACTAAGAGGCAATTGAGGTCAAATTACTTGTTGTACTCTAGAACCATTCAGTCTGGTACAAATGAGTTGCTGCAATTTCTCTACTCTTTTCCTTTTTTTTCCTTCTTGACTTTTTACGAGAGTTTTCCTGTCTTTCCTCTACCCACCCTTCTCGATTTCCTCATTTTTGGCGGCTGACTTTGGCTGCAGTTTCTTATCTTATTTCCTCTCCTGTGCCTGCACTAAATAATCATCATTTGTGGGAAAGATAAGTGAGAGCATCACAAATAAATTCATTTCCCCTTCTTCCTCCTCACACAGCTGGAGAAGAAAAATGGACCGGAAGTTTAGCTTATTTCTTTCCCACTTCTATCTTCCTGTTTTGCAATTGCTTCCTCAAAAAAATGTATTTCCACTCAGAAATGTGCAGCAATTTCCCACAAAAAAATTTATTTTAGCGGACCCGGTGAGTTGGTCACTCTCACTTGTTCATCTCTTTGCGGCTGAGCCACATTTCCAAGGGAAAAGGCTCCAACTATGCTGTTAGAAGCTGATAAAAAGAAAGTGAAATATCTCCGCTGTCAGTGGAATCCAATACGTTCCAGGATACAATCCATTTAAGAACATATATATCGGTTGAAGCAGCTCAATTTTTCATTTTATAAGCTGAAGTGTATTAGGTTGCTGCAGAAGAGGAACATTGTACATTTATGTAACATTGCAGCGGTCACTACTTTTTTTTGTCGGTTTCACTTGACTTCCCTTCGCGGTCTTGGTTTGGATACAGACCTGGACATAAATGTACAGGCTCACTTGTCATCATCATTGTTGTTATCAGGAAGTAACAACATCATCTGACATGAAGATATTTTTTTTATTCTCTTAAAGACATCCTATTCTTATAGTCACCTTATTTTTTGTTCTCTCATTTTCCTTCTCCTATCATTCTCTCGCAGGCACAACAACAAGGAAAAACGCAAAAGAGATCATCAGCCAAGCCAACAAAAAAAGTATTAGAATGTCTACACTACTATATTTCCATTTCGACTTTAGTTTTTTTTCTCCTCCTTCCTCTTCGCTTGCATCCGTTCGACTGTGCATATCAGTGATCATGAATGAATGCTGAAAAGCCTTTTGTTAAAGTACACCTTTTCACCATCCGTCTTCTCCAGAAAAAAAGTGAAATGTTGCCGTCATCAAGGAGGATCAGTTCGTCTTCACCTTCATATATATCACCAGCTATGTATGTAGTTCTTTTTGCTTCCCCTTTTTATTATATTTTTTTTGTGTTGGCCATGATTCCAAGTTGCTCATGTGGAAGCCGATATTATTTGGTCATAGTCTGCGCTGACATCAGTCACTGTAATCATATCACACTTTCTCGTAGTTTTTCTTGTGGTCAGAATGTCAGAAGACAGAGGAGCTACACAGAATGATTCGTAGGCAGTTTGGTTTCCCCGAAACAAACTGGAGAAAGCTTGACGCACCGAAAAAAAAGATTTGGGGAGAGCCGGTAAAAGCGAGGTGAGAGTGGGTGGAAGGTGGCAATAATTCATTTACGCGTACAATTAAACATTCGAGTATTGAGTAGCTGGCAAATCCACCGTATTGTAGGTAATAATTAATTGTATGTTTGTGAATGCATGATTGAGTCCATTTCATGGTTGATGTATGTATCGTTTTGCATTATTGCATATTAGCAGAGGCAAGCGTTCCTCAAAGCTTGACATAATACATGGCGTGCTCCAGAGAAATTCAGCTTTAAAATTACACCTTGCGGCTAATGTCTTCCTGGTCACGCAAATACGGCGCTATTATCATCAGCATTGTATTTTTTAAGAAGATTAAAAGAAATGGACATATTATGGTAACTGGCAACTTGCCACTTTCCCTACAAAAAAACACTAACTACAGGTGAGTCGTAAATGACAATTCAACACTGGAGCACTTTCATGTCACATGGCCATTTCTTGGATGAAAGGAGCACGTGCGATATAACAAACTGGCATTCAGATTTGAATCAGCACGAGATTACCCTGAGAATTGGAATTTTTGAGCTGTTCCTGTTCATGGAAGCCCATTTCATGTTGTTTACAAATGCAGAATAGTAATCACGGAACTTTGTTTCGAGAAGGGTTCCATTCATAGATTAATGTATTCATTTATAGAAGTTGAGCAACTTTTTATAATTCCATCAGAGCAACCCTTGTCCATCACGGTGTGTGTGCAAGAAGCTCCGCAAAGAGTGAAAATGTCAAGGATTTGCTCAGTTTTTCTGGATTCTGCAGCAACCGAGAAAGTTCATGCCATATTAAAATAGGAAATTATAATTGCGGCGAGGAGCATCCTTATTCCCACCAAGTTTCCTCCTTCGCTCTCCCTCCCTCTCTCCAGAGATATGAAATTGAATAATTTATCCTTGTTTGACTCAACTCATGAAGAATGAGATGAAAACTTGGTGTGTTTTGTTAATTCTTAATCTGTGAAGTCTCATTGCTAAAGAGTCTGAGTTTTCGGCCTAACTCTGCTCTGCATTTCCTTGTTTTTTTTGGTATAGCTGAGCCACTTAATAAAAGTGTAAAGCTTTTCTTGAAACCCTGGTATACATACTTGAGTCCTGCAAGCTACATTTTTAAACAATTACGGAATTTAAAAGTTTCTTGCTGACGAACTGACAAGGGAGTTTTCATATTTTAAAATTTAATTTATTCCCTCCTCTGACAAGTGACGAAGTCAAGGACTACTAAGGTTGGCCTGGCATTTTTAGTTTACTTCAAGTTTAAATAATTCTTAATGCTCAATTTTGAAATCTGTCACATACTGAAGAATTACCTAAAATAAATACAGTGTCAATGCTTCGCAGTTCATTATTAGTAGCTGAGCTGAGACTTCCAGAGTAGTAGCACGCCGAGAGAGAAATTTCAAGTTTTCATTATCAGCAAGGACAAAACAAAAGGACGCGAAAAGAAAGTGGAGAAAGCAGTGTGCTACTACAGTAGTCAGTCCAATCATCATCACCACAAGGAGGAGAATGGAAGAGCTCATAAATAATTTTTTTTAAACTCCCCTTCTCCCATCCAAGTACGTATTGTATAGCACGAAGATTCAGATGAAGGTTGGTTACACTCCGGTTTTCCTGATTGCGGCTTGGCACGGCACATGCTGTTGGTGACCTTATCTCTGTGAACATGGCAATTGTTTCATTTTCTCGTTTTTCGCAAGACACACGATGCGTTGTTTGCTCCGCTTGCTACTAAATTATTCATAGATTGAGAGAACAGTGTATGATACATGAAGCACGGCTTTATTAATATGTATGTACTTCTACTAATACACTGTATAATCCTACTTGAAACTCTTCCTTTTGTGCGATTATCTGCATTATCAAATTTCTCACTCCGCTCTTCTGCTCTCTGACAGATTGTATCACCTGCACTATTTATCGTACTTTTAGTGGAAAAGATGATCATCCGCATTGTTCCATTGTACCCAAATGGATTTCGTTTAGAACAAAATAAACAGATTGTTTCGTTTGTTTAAATTTAGCAAAATGCATAATTTTTTTTAAAATCTTTCAACGGAGAAAATGTGGAAGGAGACTTTGAATACTGATGGCGCAATCAACAAGATGATCGGAAATTTCTTGAGATCGTTGATTTCTCTAAAAAGTTAAATTCCAACCATATAACACATTTTGTATGTGTGATGAGTAGCAATTTTGTTTTCTTGGGGTAAATTTTCAAAACACTCACTCAAAAACAATGTTGACTGCAAACACTGATAAGATAAGCCAGCAGGCTGTCTTTAGTGCTATTGTGGTCACGGCAGAATACAAATATCTATAAATTGGAAACAAATAGACATGAAAAAGGGATAATTCGCCCGGACGTTCCCATATAATGTGCGGAGAATAGAAATATCCCATCAAAGTAAACCTCTTGAGCAGTACGAAAAATATAAAAAAAAACAATCTGTACGCGTATAAAAAAAGGAAGATAGGGTAAAGTGCTTCGTAGCTAGACTCCAAGTACTTGCTGTGGAGAGGGGAGGAAAGCAATCTGGAAATTTTCTCACGATAATACTACAAAAGCTGGTATTGGAACATCCCGGAAAATCTAAATGTTATGGCTGGCATATCACTACGTCGGTAATTTCACACTAGCCTGCATCTTACTTTTTTTTCGTGGATGAGAGGCGTCAAAAGTGATTTCCCAAGCTGTGCGTGCTTTAGTGTTTCTTACCATTTCAACTTTCTTCTTACATACTCTCAAAATGCCCCAAATATCTATTCGGCCTCAATTTCTATCTCTGCGATTAATGCGGGATGCTCATCGCTCTAACCCTTTCCAACTGTATTTACCTGACAGAACAAGATCAAAGCAAAAGCAATGACATGACAGCTGAGTGGTTACCAGATAAATGTGCAACTACAAAACTTCAAAACTTTTCAGTTAAACTTAGCTTTTCAGTTACATAAAGTGGCCACGTACTGAGGAATACTCCAATCACTTTAGAACCGATTTTAAGTGAGGTATTAAACGCAATTTTTATTTGTCTTGAGTTATCTTGATATTCTCCATCCGATTTGAATTCAAGCGCGTGATTTTTGCTAAGCACGCCTTACAAATTTTTTTTTAGCCGTCAACATTGGTTACGACTTTTCCCTCGTAAATATTGTAATCCTTTTGCTTTCACTCTGTTGTTGAGTAGTGAGAGCATCAACAAGAGGTCCATCAAAAAGATAATGCATTCTGTTCAAATTACAGAATAAACTGCTTTTTTTAGTTTCCCTCTTTTTCCCCACTCTCTACATGCGATGAAACCGATGATAAGGATATGACGGTGGTGGTGTTGGTCATGAGTGGCTATCAGCCTTTTTCAATTCAACTGGGAGGGAAAACGTTGAAAGCAATCATCAAAGTGGAGATTCAGTCTTTAGAGATTTAAAAAAAGGATACAAATCGAGCAAATTACCCAACAAGAGTTGTGGAGAGGTTTGTGTTTCGTAATAGGTGTGTAAATTCTCAGTGGTTAAATACACCATTTCTACAAAAAAAATTATTTGCTTTTCAGAGCAAATAAATGCATTGTTTGTATATACACGCATTGCCCAACTTTGCTATGCATCGCTCTCTATTCCTGTACTATTGATTGCCAATTTGGGTAGTTAATGGCAAATTTGAGTCCACCAGGGAGACTAGTGCGTGAAGAAAGCAAATAGTATTAAGAGGAGCATTTTTTTTAGGAAAAATCAAATAAAGATGCACGAACTAGTAGGAAATGAGTAAAGCTACTACTTATCCGAATGCCATCGTTTTACAATGAATCAAAGGGTGCAAGAATTTTTTTTTTCGCATGCGGGAAGAAAACTTTGGAAATTTTGGTTCAGTTTCATTTGTGAATCTACCCATGCATCATCAAAGGTTAGTGGCACTGTAAGCAAAAAATCGCAAAATTGATTATCTTGTCGTAGCCCTGGTGGGGAGCACTCGCTGCTTCAGCCAGAATGAAACATTATGACTCGTTGCACAAGCAATAAATTGGACCACTATTGGGGTAAAAGTTGGGAAAAAGTGTAGTAAGAGGGGGAAATGGTAAACGACAAAAGATCACAAAGTCTCTCGGTATCTATTGCATTTTATTAGATTATTATTCAGTGTCGTAGCAAAAAGGCTACAATTTTTCCGGATAAAGGAAACTTGTTTTCTATGTATCTATTATTCTTTCAAATGAATTATTATTATTATAATGACGACGGTAACGTATGCATCCGTGGATAAACGAGAGAAAGGGAGAAGAGAAAAAAAGGGGTGCAGGGAACAGAGTGTTGCAAACTCCGAAATGAAAATGGAATGCATCAGCTATAACTTCTCCTTCCAGTTTTCTAACCTTTCTTCTTTCCTAGCTGGAGGAAAAGGTGCCGTAATTCTTTACATTTTCTTTTTTCATTGTCTAGGCTAGCATTAAACACGTTGTAAAAAAACTGCTCTAAATTGAAGAGGATATAGAATGCCACGCTCCCACCAGCTCTACCTTCAAGGCCCAAGCAAGGAAAGCTTTATTTCAGGTTTGGATTTTCATTTCCTTTTTGTCATCCCCAATAATATTAATAATGATGATTATATTGCAAACCCTTCCTCAATTTGGACATTCCAGTGACATGAAAAACTGCTTGTTGGGCTGCTACATGAAGGAGGGTGGTTGGGTGGTATGCATACCTGACTCGTTTAAGAATCGCGGATAGTTGCACACCACCTATGAAAGGAAGCCTTCTTGGAAGAATGAAATGAAAAAGGAAATGTATGAAAATATATTGTGGTTTGAGAGGGAAAAAGGTGTCTTTGAAGTGTGCTCTGCTATCACATTTTGCAAATTGGATTTGCTAAATTTACATGCTACTTACATAGTATATCACAGCAAACATATTGCAAAACGTGAAAGTACGAAAATAGACTTGGTTCTTACCCTACTGGTCAGTGAAGTAATCAGTGTTAGATATTAGCACAAACTTGATACGTTGGGAAACAAGTATAAATAAACTTCTGCACTGTCACATTTGTCACTATCAATGGGGAAATCAGATATGAATGCTGTTCTTAAAAGATCTCAAATTACCCCAAAGTAAGATTTTTTCTCAAAGAAAAGTGTTACTGGGTATACACAGTATATGCTAGCGATAGTATTGTAAGAATGTCACGAATATAAGTAAAATTAACTAAATTCTGGATGAATTTTTAGAAAAAATATGGAAATCGAAGGACAAGCCGGTGAAAGAATGTGCTGCTGCTAAGCCCACTCACTCCCAACGTTGTAATAACAGAGTCCAGCGATGAAAAGGAGGCTTTGGCCTCCCTGTCTACTTCGTAGCTTGCGGGATGGATGGATACCCACTTTCTTTTTTCCTCCACATCGCATTACTTATAGGAACAATTTTGCTTCTCGGGTGTAAAACTGTAGAGCCAGCGCTTTGACGATGCTCCTTGCTCGCTGTGTCTATCCCCAGCAAGAGCGTAAAAGAATGATTTAGAGGAGACACGGAGGGGTTGGTCGCATCCTTCCATGTATCTCCTTCATTCTCTCACTCTTGATAGATCTCCAGCTTTCTACAAAAAAAGGAAAACCACGACCATTACCAACCACCACTAAAAAGGATGATGCAAGATGCATAGGAAAAGCAGCAAAAAATCGTTTTTCTAAAGGAATGTCACTGGAACTGTGAAGTACTGTTGATCATGACGGGATGTGAGTTTAAAAATTTATGACTTGACTCCAAAAGTTATATAGGGTGCTACTTATTTTTGCATGTTTGGGCAACTACTAACTACAGTCCTGCCATTTTACACTTCAATCTCAGACAAATCTTAAGCTACGCTTACACTGTCTTCATAGACACATTAAATTCCCTACGCACTACATAGCCCAAGTCTAATATTTTCTGGATATTTTTAAAAATAAATTATTGACTAAACTGCTCAAGTCAGAATATACTGTGAACAAATAGCTTTAAATATGTATTACGCATGGAGTAACATTAATAACAATTAGCAGACGTGGATGCGTAAGAAACAAGAAAATATTAGGCATTTGGGAGGCATGAATTTCAAATTTTTCTGACCCTTGTGCGAAAATATACTTTTCTGGGCAAGAGTATTAAAATATGCTATTCTACAGTTCATTGACATTGGACAGCTACTTGTTGTTACCTTTAAATTACCCCAGTCTAACATGCTTAAATAACTGCTTTTAGAGATTAGTACAGAAAAATCAAAAAACATATCACATTTCACCTTGTCACTTACCTGGACATTTAAAAAAATGTTGACTGCTAACGGCCAGGAATCCCTCGTAACCGAATTTAGATGTGTACAGTTATGAACGCACACTCGAGCGCGAGTATGAACAACCGATTTCCCTTTTTGCCCTGAGACTGAATAAAATTTGCTTGCTTTCCTGGTATATGGTGTCGTTTAAAGGGGAAGCAGTTGGTTGTAGAAAGCATCCCCCTCGTGCAGCTCTGCATTACCGCTTCTTAGGAGAAAGTAGTAAAGCTCAGTAGTAATCCTTCAGCACTGCTCAGAGGAATGTGAGCATGCATTGAGCACGGAACAAGAAAGACTCGCCAGGGTATATGATTACTAGCGCAATAGCGTATGCTCATGACTAGTTGCTAAACTATTTCAGGGTATATGTTACGAAGCGCTTCCTGGAACAAAGAGGAACACGACGCAAACTACTCCAAGGGATTTGGTGATACATATGTAAAGAAGGTCTATGACAATCCACACTTTACTGAACTCTGAATCTGAAAGCAATTCTATTTCGAGGTTTAGCAGATAAACGGAGTTAGAAAGGAAGACTTTGCAACCTTCTCTTGACAGCACAGAGTTTTCGGCAAGTTCAAATTTTTGAAATTTGCAAAATGCACTGTCTCCACTGTCAGGGATGGAAAGTCGAACAAGACAACTATTGAAATATGACTGAGAGGTGGACTGAGTGGGAGAGTTGGATTTTGTATGTCCATAAAGCTACACAATTTGTGTGAGCATTTAGAGGAAAACATTCACGAATTATTGTTTTGCCACACAGGAGCATACAATAAAATAATATTATGTTACGTATCCCATCCATGACTGTTGCCACCATCCCCACCGTGTACTATTGTGTCATAAAACTGGATTTTTAACTAATTTTCTCTTACACTTGCCTTCCTTATTACTACTATTATCGCCATTTCTATAAGACGACGAACAATGTTAGGTGATAGGATATGCATAGAACCACTGTAATTTGTATACAAGCTCAGAAAATGCTTATTTGTGCGTTTGCAGCAGCAAGCCGAGCTATTCATTCATATATGCCTCGGGAGCGAAAGGAAGAGGGTGGTTGACTGACTTGAATAGTACAGAAAAGAGTGAGTGGTGAGGAGAGTTAGCTGTAGACCGGAAATTGTTGTGTAATACGTATAATTTTTCTTTCGGCATAAAGTCACCCACAAGTTTATATTCGTAAGGAGAACTAATGGGCATATAAAGCTAAATAAAGTGTGTCCCTCAAACTAGAAATAGAATATTAAAAAACAGCAGTCGGAAGACTGTATTTATGGCTGTGGAGACGTTACTTTTTTTCCCTTCTTATTCTTCACCTCACTCTTTTCAGCGTCGTCTTACGGTCGTAATGATGTCATTATGGTGACAAAATCCTGTAATGAAACCTGCAAGGAAATACTCGTGAGACTTTGTGAAAACGTACAAGTACACTTGCTGTCTACTTGAAAAAATTTGCCACACTCCTCCTTTGCCAGACTTGCATTATGCATTTCACTTTTTTTGTGTTCAGCTGAACCACTGGCCAGGAAACAAATTACAAGAGGATTGGCTTTCAGCCGATATTCACCTATTCAGGTTGCGATGCACGTGGAAAATCCTTCAGAACTACAGAAATCGCAGCTAAAAGTATGCATTAGCTTTGCAGCGCATTCACAGTTGGTACGAGATGATAATGACGTATCCCGTGCCAGCAGGCAACGCAACGAGGCTCCGCAGATAAAATTAATTATTAATGTGGAGTAAACAAAGAAAATAATTAGCGAAAGGAAAGGAGGAATAATCCATTATGTATTCAAATAGGAGCTGCAGAAGAAGGTGCTTTCTGAGAATGGATTTCCTTTCGTCTCATATAAACTATAAACATACAGAGACCACAAAAACTCATGTTGCACCGCATACCTCCACCACTGGAAATATGCTCTTGTTGTTCAAATTAAAGCTCGAAATGAATAATTGATCAAGTATGTAGGAGACTCAGGAAGACTAAGTGGTTGTCTATCTGTTTAGACTTCGTTTTCACCCTTTCGGCGTATCTTCATGAATTAACCAGTAGAGATTGCAGTATTTCTATCTTATCTTCCTGTGCTGGAACGATTTTCAAGAGTAGGATGAGGTAATAGCGGCCAGTGTTAACTGCAGTTAGTGCGCTGATTAAAAAATAAAGTAAAGTTTAAAAAATTCACAGAACTTTTAGAGGATTGCCGATTGCGATTGGTAAGTATTTTGTGGATACCTACGTATTTCTGGTTGTGATTTAGCTAGGCTACTGTTGACTTGAGCATTTTCCGTGTTATACAAAAAAAGCCACACTTTTCAGATATAGCATTCAGGAAAATTATAGATTTTTATACCTTTTTTTGCTTCGAGAACAGGCATTAGAGTTAAAGAAAAGCAAAATAATTGTGCACTTTACCTACTACTTCATACAATTCCCAGGAAGTTCATGTGCAGAAGTAATAACTCATTTGGACTGAAGTGAAAAAGCAAGGTTAGGGCAGAGGAGATATTCCCATATGTTTCCTTTTTCTCCTTTTTTGGCACCATATTTTTTTACTAGAATGCATAAAATTATTTTCACGGCGTACGCTACCCAAAAGCAACAATGGGATAAAGTGTTTTGGATGTCTATGACCTTACTGCTTCTCATCATGGAAATAGTTCAGTTGCCAACATGAGAAGGAAACCGTGTGGAAGAAATCAAGCACGGTCTTTCCGTAGGGATAGTGTTGGTGATGTATAGAAAACTTACACGAGTTCAATTAATGAGTGCTTGTAAAAATGAATGCTAGTAAATATTGCAACTCAAATTTCTCAAGTAACCATTTAAAATAGACATTTCCACTTCCCCTTTTTACCTAGCTCCACTGCGGTGGTCTAAATCACCACAACTGCTGGGCTAACCTTTATTCCATTTTGTTGGAGAAAGCTATCCCGAGTGAAGTGGTTTTTAAAAAATATTTTTAAAAAAAGAAATCGCCGTATCAGCCCAGCCCACCGCAAACACCTTCAACTCATATGACGGTGGTCATCGTAAGATGCTCGAGGATATGTAGGGACGACGGTTTGTGAGTATTTTTATAGTTCTTACAAACTGCCGACGAGCCAGCTCACATTTACCTTTCTCCGCTACTTCCTGCCACGACAACCGCAAAAAAGGAATGGCATATGAGCGTGAATGAATGAGCTATATTAAAAGATATTAGATAGATGAAGAAGAGGGGAAAAGAAAGCGTACGGGGGAGTAAAAATGCTCTTTTCTTTACGGAAGTGTTTCGGCACCCTGCCATGTTTTATTGCCGGTCATTTGTAAGTCATGCAACATTTTCTTGATGCAATCTCTTCTCCATTTATCCCGCTACAAAACGGTTGTTCTTTTCTTAATACTTATGTCATGTGGAAGTAAAGCGCCGAGCTTGTAGCAGGTAATATTCTAGCGCAGCTCAATAATAGGACAATAAAAAATGTAGTATTTATACATTTATACATGAACCATTACTACCTTTAGGTAGATTCTAGAACAGAACAAAGAGATTTACTGCCAGTTTCCTGAGATTTTTCCCTTTTGTTTAGGTTTGCATCTGCACCCAGGAGAAGTATGAAGGAAGTACTCAAAGTTGTCTGGAATGTCTCCTGAAGTTCAAGATGCGCTCAAGGAAGAAGAAGAATTGATGACACTTGACTTACTTGTGTACGTAATATGACATTGTCAAAAAGTAAAGTCTTTTTACATACTGGTAAGAAAAGTTGATCGACTCTTGGATTTTGACCTTGCCTGGGATGAAAAGTAGTTTATGTACCATGTGATGATAAAAGAGCTGGGAGCTCAGTCGGAATGAAGTGGCGATGGAGTGTTTGATATGTTGGAGAGGAGGATACGTAGCGACTGACTACACTGCTGAGTCATTACATTTCCAATGACATTTTTAGTTGTCTGCCTTCTCCCGACTGTTGCATATCATTATTATCCAGGTGGATGCATTTCCCTGGGAATGTTAGGGAAGCACAAAGCAGAGGGCTCTTGAGTGGGGAGATGTCGGAGGGATGGATAAACAGATGCACACACTTAATTTCCAGAGTAAAATTTAAAATGAAGCGACTTTTCATAAGAGGAAAATTAAAACTGTTCTGCAGTTCTGCAGTGGATTTATAGATGGGAACAATAGTAATCAGAAAAGGAAGAAAAGTTTTGTCAAAGGAAATGGAAAACAGAGTGGTTAAGTGCAGCAGAGCTGAAGTAAACTGTAGAATGAACCAGGAAATGACTGGCATAATCTAAAACCACTTAAGCAAATAAAAGTGTGTATGAACAGAACTATTAGGGCTCCACGAAGACTGGATGGCATAAATATATAAATATAAAATTGCAACAGGGAAGAAGCATACAAGAGATGAAGGAAAGAAAAGTTCACTTTTCTCATTATTTGTGCAGTAAATCAGAATTACAACTCTAAAAATGGAAATTGCATCGGGCAAACAGGACAAAGTCACATCAAATGAAGTTCAAGGCAGACAAAGGGGGAAAAGTATCACAAATAAAGATTTCATTTTCTTTGTTGTTATTGAGAATTCTACGAATGTAAACACAAACCTAGACAATACATACCTACTCGTCTTTATACATATTAACGTCCTTTGTTCTTTTTACAAGTGAGTGATTGCATAATATATCCAGCATCTTGAGGAAATTAAAAGATCATCATGAGATAACAAAAGCCCTCCTTTTGTATGAGTAAATGGTAGGATTCAGTTTAATCGGTGATGCACAGGGGGCAAATAAAAGGAAGTGAGCTTAGGTCTGGCAATGACATTGGCAGGAGTTCGGAGACTCGATGTAAGACAGCTCTTACATATTTTTGGCTATGCTGAAACCGGTCTACAGAAACATATAGTAATGTACAGTTTGATGTTAATTTGCACGGTAAAGCTCATCTAATTAGTCTATACAAGTGGTCCGTAATAATACTTATGACAATAATAATCTGCTTTTACTTATGTGTACGTAAGCCGTCAATATTGCGTGAATCACTAGCAATGAGTCGTCATTAAAAATCCATTGAGTGTTCTCTTTATAAAAGTTTGCTCAACTTCAAATTCATTTTACTCCAGCGACAGTACCTAGAAATGGGAGTAACTTTTTTTAGAAAAGAACTTTCCCAACTTTTTATTTCATTTGGTGTATACAGACTGCTAACTTGAGGCCAAAAATTGAACAAGGCAACTTGCTGTTTCGCATAGGGGAAACTGTACGCTGCAGAGGAATTTCAGTGGACCGTAGACTAGTTCCAACAAAACCACTACAATTCTTTGTAAATGCGTGAATGAATGGGATAAAAGTTACTTGGAAATTATTATTATTATTTCCTATGAGAATAAAATAGGAGGAAAGTGGCAGTCATCGTCCTTCATAGAAACGGAAGATGTGTCTCTTCACTCCCTATTGTGTATTATTGTAAGAAAGTACAACAACTTGGACAAACTCTTCAACTCTTCCCTCTCGCACTGCTTGCACTGTATGCAATATGCAGTGACAAAGTTCATTTCCTCTCGTCCTTTTTATGGAAAGAAAGGTGTCTAGTTTCTATGTATGAAAAGAAAGCATACTCAAGACTTTCCAGGAATTGAGAAATGGAAGGAGAGCAAGTGAGGAAAAGGCAGAAAAATAAGAAAATATGAGAGGCAAGTTACCTTCTCTGTCGGCCCACTGGAGCGTCACATTAGCAATAATTCTGGATGTAATTAACCCTTCTTTCTTTCTCCCTTTCTCTAAACAGACCATCTTTTCAACTTCACAGTCGCTTTCCAACTCTCTTATTCCTTACGCTTTTTTAATCATCCTCAGCAAGGCCACATGCTAGAAAAATATTGCGGCGAGAAGGAAATACGGCCATCTAACATTAGAATCAAAGTAAAATGTACAATCCGATGCATCATCTCTCGTTCGTAGAAGTTGCGACAAAGCTGTATCATTCCGGCATTATGAGTATCATTACTATTATCATTACTGTTATTATTGCTATTAAAGTATGTATATATCTTTATAATATTTTTTTCGCCAACTTCGTAAAAGTAAAGAGCTTTCCCTCGATGCTCTGCTCCTCCGCTTTTTCGCCACTTTGCCTTTACATTGAGCGTGCAAAAGTGTCCTCCATTAGGGAAGTCGTAGTTTTACGGCTTTGAAATGGTTTTAATTCTATGGGATGGTAATTTTGGCTTTATAATACTTTTATATTGCTATCATTACGGTTCATGAGTGATGCTAGTGGCTTCATGCAAAATCCAAAAAAGAATAAGTTTTCTCTTTCGAGATTATACAATTACATCATGCAATTATCATGTTCCACATCGTGATTACTTAAGAGTACCACAGTTCAATGTACCTGTCCTTTTGTAAAAACTTTTTGAAATTTAATAAATAAATTAAATAATCTTAATTATATATTGTAAACTAGTGCCGTCTCGGCTGTCTTATTAATTTACCCATAATAGAAAAGGGGCTAAACTTTACATTCAATGCAATATTTCAAATCAATCCATACTACACGGTTATTTTATCCCCATTAGCGTTGAGCATAGGGATTTTAACATTAGCGTTGAGCATTGCACTGGGCGCGACGTTACATGGTTTTTATTATTTATGGATGCGCTTTGTAATCTAGTTTCGCATGATTCTCATTGGAACAATTTGTACCATGCATTCTTTTTTACATGAACTATATATGAGGATATTAATTAGAGAATGACACATGATGCAAAGGTATTCGTCATAAGTTAAGCAAACAGCACGCATCATGCAAGAACGTAGTAAAAGAGCGCGGTAGTTAGAGAGCAGACTAGTAGCTTGAAGTAAAAAGTTTCATACTTAGACTTAGCACTTGCGTATTGTTGGTTTTATTTTATTGTAAATCCTCACTTTTCATGTTACTGCACGAATTTTCTTTTTATCAATGCTCAACATCTTGTTCGCACTTATGTCGTTCACACGTGCCACCTCTTTTACACAGTGTACATTAAAAACGACCTATCTTGAGTAGTATCTTTGTTTGGTTAACGTCTAGAGCTCCAAAGAGTCCATTTGAGGCTTGGAATCAAATTTGAACAAAACACCTCTGTTATTAATACTTTCAAATAGCGGACTAACAAGAGTACTTGTGCGAAAAGACCCATGCTGGAGCAAATCTGATTCTCATTAGATGATATTACTTTCCTCTGACAGTTTGACATTTTAAACATTTTTTAAAATATGACCCGTTATACCATTTGGACATACATAATATGTAATACCATACCAAATATTTTGAAGATCTAAGATTGGTTGGTTAAACCTTACGTCCCATTACTCTGTACATTACACCGTCTTACATTTTCTTAGAATTTGTCAAGTTTTAAATCTAAAATCGTTCATTCGCGGCTTAAGCTTAAGCACAGACTTTTATTAAACTGCAGCAATATGTAACGGGTGGTGACATATAACATGTATTTACTCCAGGATTTTGCGTTTATAAAAGCAAGTAGATCGGTGTACTTTCTTTCTCGCTCTTTTTAAATCCTTCCTTTTATTCCACTATCTGCGGCATGGGTCCACATGGCAGTTACAAAGGTTTCCATTTTTATTCGTCGCTTTTTTAAGAAAAAGGGGAAATAGCCGTACAACGACGTAATACGAGAATTGCGTGCACTTACAACGGTGAAGTCCACTTTCATAGCATTGGTAGAGCGTAGCATGATCCTCGTAAAATCTTTTCATTTTATTGAATTCCTGTCATTCACTTTCTCATTTCCTTTCCTTGCATTTTCCCCTTTCATGCTTTTCATTTCTCTTTGAGCCTCCGTCACCTATTCCTCACGTGCACCTAAGACCACTTTACAAATTGACCTCGTTTTGTCATATACTCCTTCCCCGGGCCCTGGCTTTCTAAATCTTTCCAATTAACTTTTCTACTTAATCATCCCCTTTATTTGATGTTTTAATGTAAATGGAATCGTAAATAATGGCCACCTCTACTATCGGACAAACGTAGTATAAACTGAAACGATACCCTATTTTATTTTTCATGATTGAATTTGACTCTAGCAAAGCTAGTTTTTATAACATAGCAGTAAAATATAACATAATAATAAAATTTTCTTTTACAATCAATCATTACTTTTAAAACACTTATATTTGCCTACAATTTTTGACATAAGTGCAGACTCATACAGTATGTCAGACAGACACCTGGCTTGTTCTAGGTAGGAACTTTCTTTCTTCGTAATTTCAACATGTCAAATCATTTTTACACAAGTATACAGCCGTAGGTAAATGGGCTGCCTTTTCGTGCATAGAGAGGGTGGGAAGAAAGAGGATGAAAGCGAATGTCCACTGGCCAAATAGCCATTCATTTACGGTATCACGAAGACTCGCCGCCTGAAACTGCCCGCCTCAAAACTCCCAGGCGAAGACTGCCAGCTTTTTAATCTCCCGGGCGTCATTTATCTCGCCGACGAAGATTCCCAGACATTTGTGGTTAGGTTAGGTTAGAGATTTAGCATAGGCATTAATCATAGTATTTATGGTAAGGTTAGGTTAGGGATTTAGCATCGGGATTTAGCATAGGCATTAAGCATAGTATTTGTGGTTAGGCTAGGTTATGGATTTTAGTGTCGGGATTTAGCATGGGGATGCATTATTCTGGCACTGAAAAATTGGTGGCACTATTCGTAGCTGGCAATTGCTAGTCTGGGACTTTATAATTCTGCCTGGCAGTTTTTGTCTGGCAGTTTAGATTCGGCCAGTCTTCGTGGAGCCTTCATTTACTACTTTCACTTTTATGTTTCCCAAGTTGCCCACTAAAAAGACGTCAACCGTCACATTAGCATTTCCTCGGGCTGTCATCTTGATTGCTACGTTTGAAAATTGAAAATGATTATTTTCGTGCTACTCTGACAGTACACGAAACCACTCTGACTTGCACTTGATACTGCCATACATTCGTGCTTTCGTGAAAGTCGTTCCTTCATGAAAAGTGAAAAATTCAGCAGATCTTTATCTCCTAAAAGGATGCGGATGGTGCGAGCAATAACCAGCTATCATGTGATCCTAATGAGGTCCAATTTTATTGAAATGTGTCAGGTCTGCATCCAAAAGAGTTAAGAGTTTAAAGGGTTAGAACTCAACTTACCTAGTTACGGTTACCCTAGTAGGGTACGAGAGTGCTCAACTTTGTTCATAGTCAGTATTAGACATTTCTTTATTTCAGACGCTCAAGACAATATTACATGAAGACTGTCATTATCATACATTTGGTGTTGATGTTGATTAACTGACTAGAGCGTAATTAAAAATACTTAAAATACAAAATTATATATGAGATATATAATATATAATATTACAGTACATTTAACAAGTACGAATTTTACAGATAGATATTCAAAACATACAAAGCATTTGGTTGTGTATTTAATTTACTCATGCGACGAGCAACAAATTTACGAAAGATATTTGTTTGAAATCGTCTCTTTGAAATTTTCACAAAAGTAGCAAAGTTTATGGAATTCTGGAAAGATTTTGTTTTTAGATACGAAGATATTTAAAATAGCAATTTTAGATAGACTTAATCTCCTTTGTTTGCAAGTTGCCACTTTCCAGTGGTATAACGAAGCCATATAGCAAACAAATCCATTCCCATTTGAATCCAGCTCAAAATTGGAGTTACTTTAGATCCTGCAAACATAGAAACCCACATTAAAACATTAAAACAATTAACGAAAATTATAAACATAGGTAGTTATTAGCCCCTTGTCACCTTCAATTTCGGTCCAGTTAACAGCCACTTCATCAATCGGCATCTTCAGCTTTTGTGCTATATACAGAAGCTCAACATCAAAGGCCCTAGTTGCAAAAAAATAATGATTTCCTAAATTATATATCATATATCTCGAAAGTCTATGACCTAGGCATGTAGAGATGATAAAACTTTAGCAAGATCGATAAAACCAGCAACTCACCAGCGTTCAATATGAAGATTAGGGAAGACAATCCTAGCAGCAGATCGAGAAAACATTTTAAAGCCACATTGTGTATCCTTGATTCCACGAACGGTAAACAGCCACACCAACAAATGGAACCCGTACATTAAGATTGTTCGAAAAACAGATCGTGTAGCAATCGAATCTTGTTCCATATGAGCCCTAGAGCCACAGACGATGCATGGGATTTTCCAAGCGGCCACTCCGTATGCATCTTTCAATCGAAAAGAAATAAACATATCTTTAGTGTACAATTAATCACAATTAAGCAAATAATAAAAATAATGTTCGTACTCTTGACACTTGCGGATGATTTTTTAATAGCAGCAAAAACTTTATCAATATCGGCAAACTGTGTAGCACCATCAGCATCAGCAAACAAGATATATTCTCCTCTGCAGCTAAACACACCCTATAACACAATTTCAACCATTTCAATTTACTTACAAGTACATACCTAAATAACCAATACAAACTGCTTAATTTTGATGTCTTACTACGTTGCTCTAAATAGGCCAGACAGTCTTCCATCATTGGAGTTACTAGAATATCATAATTAAACTAACATTTAAATTCCTCGCTTATCTAATAACAACAAAGAGCAAACTCACAGCGATCTTCTTCATTGTACGCTGGTACTATCACAGACAAAGTAACACTTGGTGAATCGGAGAGTGAAGGGAAAGGGAACTTGTTTCCGGTGATTGGATCTTCAAAAACCTTCTCACTATCAAACCGCTTCCAGGATGGAAAAGGCCTCACATCTTTCAACAACAGAAAGCATACCTGAAAAAAGAGCAAAAGATTTACCATTAAGTCACTCCGAAATTGTTCAATATCAATTAAAAAATATTATCTAAATAAACTAAATAAATGGACATACCCCAACAAAAGAAATTCCAGCAAACAAAATTAACCCCAGCGGAATTAGGATAAATTCCATCATTTTGGCCACCGACAAATTTTACTTCACAACGTGATTATCATTTATTTTAAATCTCTACGGGGATAATTTAATACTCAAGGTGGTCGCAACAAAAAAATCTTTACAGGTAACAGCAGAGCAACCAAGATTGAGCTGAACACATTTCATTTTCCAGTTCAACCCGTCCACATCACTTGCCCCCCACTAACACTACTAATTACAGCTTACTTTGGAATGTAAAGTACGTGCACTCAAAATGTTTTACGCAGACAGATGTAAACTCCGAAGATAAAAAAAATATTTTTTTGTTATGGTTGCTTCTGTCAAGTCGGCGTTTCACTGACACAAAAACTCAAAAACTACAAAAGCAAGTCCAACTTTGCACAGACGACAGACAACTGCCTCCTCTCCGAAGTTGTCCAAAACCCAACAGCAGCACTCCAGCACCTCTAATAATAATGGTGATGTGGAACGGGAAAATGTGAGAAGTTTAGTATGGAATGGATAGATATGCGAAATGTGTGCGGATGAACTATCAGCTGGCGAGGAAGTTGAACGGGGAAGTACATTTTCTGCAAATCTTGTAGTGTAGCACAGTAAACAGTAGACTTGTCTTTGTTGTGCTGAATTGTGGCGGTGGCCGCAAAACTGAAAGCTGGATTTTAGTAGAGTGATGATGGTGTGATTATGAGATCGTGTCCAGGATCCAGGACTCGCCACGTTTTATGATGTTGTTGGCGGTTACCAAAATGCAATTTGTTTTATCGGGGCTGATTTATGAATGACGAAGGTGATATGACTTTCATTATTAAATAAACCTTACAGTAGTAATGAACTATGA
>JAHZND010003975.1:0-21806 GCA_027744115.1 Acrocyrtus sp. NNG-2020 | reverse complement strand
TTCTGGGGAGGTTCAGCTTGGAGCTTCTCGCATGTTCTTTGCGGTTCTTCTCCATTGTATAATAGCTGCAGCCACACAATAATTTTTTGCGACCAGATAGAAATTAAGGAGTCCCTACTAAAATTCACAGTACTAAAGGAGATAATCTATTAGAGAAGATATATTTTTTTTGCCACACGATTGGGCAATGGAGAAGTTGGGATTTTGAGAATGACGATAAAAGGTTAGACGTGGATAATCACTTTTGAATGGTTGATGGTTTTTGGTTGCACATTGATAGTAAAACAGTAGGTAACTAAAAAAAACTACTTATCTAGTATCTGCACTGTTACCTGAACCTTTGAACCTGTCTCGGGAGCATTTCAGTCTTCGAGTGCCTTTGCGCAACACAACAAGTGCCAGACCAGGTGCAGTCCCAGTAAGAAAAATTCCTTACGGTTCTGCACACAAAACTTCTCGATTTTCTTATTGTGTCGTTAGTCATTTGTCATCATATAAGTGTGACATTCAGTACTGGCAACCTGTAAATTGGCGCTAACCTCTTTACAGCGTTTTGCCAAGTCAGATAAAAAAGATAAATTTTTTTAGTAAAAATAAATATACCCTGTCCCACCTTCCTTTCTACCTCCAATTTCTTGCCGGAGGAGTGGTATATGCGAATATTAAAAAGGAAGTCAGAATTTGCCATTGACAGTGAAAATACAAGCTAAACAGTCTTATCTTTTTTTAAAAAAAAGTTTGATAAGAATAATAAATCTTCAGTTCTGGTTTAACCTACATACCTTGTAAAAATGCAATGAGGAAAACAAGACTCATATTGACAAGAAACATAAATTATTTTTCTTCAACTTTTCCGACTTTGGTAGTGTTTGTGACATTTTTTAGGCTTTAGCTACTACAAGTCCAGCATTTTAAATCAGAATTAGACGGAGTAATTCAAAGTGACCTATTCTACTACGAAGAAGGTATCACCAACCAACGTGAGGAAAACATGACTCCAGCGTCCGCAGAAGAGGTGGAGCGGCTTCTTGAGGTAGGCCTAGAAGTTTCGAGGAATATATGTTTTCGTGTTTTTCCTAGTCATAAAATTTGGTTGAAAATTTCCTTGTGTGTATGAAATGAATAGTGTATCGGAAGATTTTTATATTTTCTCGACTTTTATTTTGCTGCTTGTATCTGTATTGCTGCATGCGATCGGAACACGAACAGAGAATTTAGTTATCGGAAGATTATGCAACCGGGCGACCTTGATCTTATTGAAAAAATATTTTTTGTTGTGTATACAGCTCCGTGAAAGAATTCAAGACTTGGGAATGAGCGATGAAGATCTGGAAAACAAGAATTTGGTCCGGTTCTTGAGAGGTACGTTAAAATGCTATTTATGGGGCATGCTGAAACCGGTCCTTTTAGGTACGGCAATGCGGCATCCAATTACATACGTCTCCTGTCTAAAATTAATGCGATTTTTTATGCAACTATGTTTTAGCACGCACAGACAATCTGGATGCTGCAGAACTAATGATAAGAAAGGTTAGATATCCTCTAAATGCCTTTCAATCGTGGTAATTGTCATGTCCATAATAATGCCAGTTAAGTGTTAAATCACGCAATTCTTTTTTTTTCTTCAGAATAGAGCATGGTACGACACGGAAGATATGAAAGGGATCCTTACAGATTACAAGTGTCCTAAAGGTTGGGAAAAAGACTTTTACTATGCTGTCACTGGGGTAGACAACACCGGATGTTTGATAGTTGTTGGCTTATTTGGGCGATGGGATGTGCATAAGGCAACTTCGCTGGGGCAGAAAGAGGACTTCGTTAAATTCTGTTGCCATGCTATGGAGCAGTTATGGACTATAACTAGAAAACGTTCCAAAGAGGAGGACCACATGAAACAAGTGATAGGACTAGTTGACCTCTCAGGATTCACAGTTAGGCAGTTAAGCATAGATGGTAGGAAGATCGAAACTAACTTATTAAAATTAATTTTTCTTTCTTGATTATTAAACGGAATAAGTATTTCAGTAAAATACTTTTCAATCTTTTCCCAAAACAGTTGTGGATGCTTGCATAAGAATTGTAAAGGCATTCGAAGGCAACTATCCGGAGTGTGTCAGGGCGATCGTGCTAATTAACGGTAACTTAGTAGCTGTTCAAATCCAATAAACTCTTTTGGGACTTTTTCAGTTAAAATATGTGCTTTTCCGCGTTTTCAGCTCCATGGACATTCCAGTGGATTTGGAAGTTGCTCAGTCCTTTCCTTTCGGAGCGAACCCACGACAAACTGGTATTCTTGGGGAGTAACAAGCAACAGAACCGAGCAGTCATATCGAAATACGCAGACCCCGATCAGTTTCCAGAAAGCTTTGGAGGAGACCTTCCGGACTCTTACAGAGTTTTCCTTTCCTCCTACGGCATGATGTACGGCACATCAGAGAACCAAAACGAGAGCGAGGAAGAATCTGATGACGACAACCGAATCCGAATCAGCCCCCTCAGCTAAAAACTATTATATGCGTAAAAAACTAGAAACCGTATTTGTGATTAAAAACATTGAAAACCTTTTTTTTAATTGATGTCGATAGATGAAAAATGCGTAAAGTAAAAACCATTTTCTATGTGCACTCGGTTCAATCATCTCCTACGGCATGATGTACGGCACATCAGAGAACCAAAACGAGAGCGAGGAAGAATCTGATGACGACAACCGAATCCGAATCAGCCCCCTCAGCTAAAATCTATTATATGCGTAAAAAACTAGAAACCGTATTTGTGATTAAAAACATTGAAAACCTTTTTTTAAAAATTGATGTCGATAGATGAAAAATGCGTAAAGTAAAAACCATTCTCTGTGTGCACTCGGTTCAATCATTTTAATTACATAGCGTAACAATTTATTAATTATTAACAACTTTCCCTTCTCTACAAGTGGTTAACAGCAGTGATGATAATACTAGAGATAGTTACAGTTTTTTACTTCTGTAAATGAGTTTTTTCTAGCCGAAAAAAAATCATTTTTCCACTCTCCAACATTATTTTTTATTGTAAATAGGAAACAACTTAAAAATTTAAAAACCAAAAAATTCATTTTTTTCTTTGATACATTTATGAACACTTTGAGATGTACAGGGTATACAATGTTAGCAATAATTTACAAAAAGATTTTTTTTCTGTTTTTTTCTTTTGTCCAGTCCATATGTAAACCTACGCATTTTTTCCTTAGTACTTTTTTAAGTTTTCTTTTTTGTTTTTTAGTTTTGTGTACATTGTAAAAATCCACACATACACCATTCCAAAAATATCTCGGTTTTAAGAGAAATGTACTGCCGAGACATTTTAAAATAAGTTATTCATATTTTTAGTGAAGCGTTCGAAAATGGAAATAAAAAAAATCTTTCTGACTACATTTTCTCCTTTTTCAATTATTACAATAGTACAATGTTATTAAATGCTAACAGTACAGTTCAAAAATTTGTACATGAAACTTTTTATATACCGAACAAGCATCAGAAATTTAAATCCATTTTAATCCTTCTTGAGACCTTAAATCACTCATCTCTCTCCATTAGTAAGGATGCCGGATGCGTGGTTGAGTTTATCTTTAAAAAAAACTAGTCACTAAAATAAACAAAAATCAACAATTCATGAACAAAAAAATTAGTTATTGACTGAACAAAAAAGGGTCCGTCATAGTCCAATATTTTAATCACTATCGACTATTCAACCTGAGGTAATTAAATGAGATGTGTTTGGGAGAAAAAATCTAAAAATTAATTTTTAAATGCAGTGTGGCAGGTTGCAGTCCCTCCAATTTTCATGGTTAGACTTAGACTCAAAACTTTTTAATATTGGAGGAAAACTGGAAAAATTCAAACTGGAGACTATACTTCAGAGTGAATTTTTTTTGTCTACGGAGAGATATTTTTAAAAAATCTAACCCTCTAAAAACTCGACTTTATCTACAAACGGTATTACTTACAGAACACTTGTACAGTATTAGAAATACAAATTCTTTTAGGAATTAGGCTTTGTAGGGCCATTACACGTGTAGAGCATTTTTGCGTACAATTCCTTACTTAAATACAATTACTTTTATTTTTTTATACAACCCTCTATTTAAAAAACCGACACGTTTTCAAAAAAACACGAATTGACCCGTCGCACGCGAGCTCTGCTCGTTATGTACAGGCACTCAATTAACCTCGGATTTCTCCTCCGAAAGTTAGTACTTTTAGACAAATTTAATCTAGAAAACTGAACAGTGACAAAAAAACTATTTTCAACAAAGGTTTTCTTATTGGCACAACTTCCGAAATAAGTCGAACACTTATTAAAAATTGTCATTTTGTCAATTTGTTTTCCAGTCTAAACTGACTTCAAAACTAACGGAGGATTTAGGGGAGTGCCTGTGTTTCCCCCTGTGCAGTCTCCATAGTATGCAACAACATTTCGCCTAAAAAATCTTATCAAATTTTACGACTATGACTCACTTTTTACAGTAATTTTCTCGTTTTCTTTTAAAACGATCTCGCACCTTTTTTTTCTTCGTCCACTCGGTAAATCACCGACTTGTAAAAAACCTTGAGTAAAACTAAACCAAGGAACAAAAAAAGCCGCCTGTGTAGGACTGTTTCTTTGTTCCTTGAAACTAAACAAGCTATAAACACTAAACATTTCTAAGTTTAATCCCTGGAGCAATTATGTTGGCAGTGTCGAAGTACAAAACAAGGGATAATTAATAATCAACTAACTAACTACAGTTCATACTTAAATAAATATAAAGCAAAATTAACAAAAAACAAAAAAAAGGTTAACAACACAGTCGGCGGAATTTCAAAATTGAAAACTTAATTGAACGGAAGTGTTTTTATATAACAGTTAAGTGAATGGTAATTAATTACCTAGCCATTACTATTTTTTTTAGCCCAACTCATTCATTTTACTGCTGCGGTTTGCGGTCATTGGAATTCGGTTCGTTGCATGGGCTTCATATTTTTTATTTTACAGGCAACCTAGTAAAAAGGCAAAAATCAATACACAAGTACGCTTATCTTCTTGTTGGCATTATTGAGTTTTGGTTGTGAGAATGATAGGCGCTATGCGGGGCACCACTATGCGGGCCTGAGTGTCCACCACTATGATGCCTATTATAGGAACTGTTATATACGCCGTGATGATTGTGAGGAGTATACATATCATGCCCGCCTTGATTATGCCCTTTAGAATGGACCTGCCCTTGCTGTTGCTGCTGGGCAGAAGCGCCACTCCCACTACTATTGTAAGAAGAGGAGTACTGTGATCGACTATGATTCTGGTGTCCTCCGTAACCATTCTGAATTGAATTTCGCTGCTCGTAGTGATGCTGGTAAGAAGCTGGATTGTGTGAACTTCCTCCTCCATTTCCAGAGTAATATGGGTGCTGACTGTGATGATATGGGGAAGGATGCATTTTGCTTTGGTGCTGGTATTGGGCAGAATTGTAATTCACATTCCCTCCCCCATTTTGGAAATGACTTTGACGACCACTCCCACCATTCCCTGAGTTATTGTATACTCCATGGTGGTTCTGAGTTTGCCCGTAATTATTATAATGCTGACTTTGTTGTTGTCCACCGTTTCCTCCATGATGCGACTGTCCATGATTCGCCATATTATGTTGCTGCCGAGAATGCTGCTGCTGCTGATGGAATGAGTCGCTCTTTCCTCCTCCACTGCCCGAATTATAGAATGAATTTGAGTTGTTGCTACCGCTAAAATTGTGCGAGTTTGCAGTTGGCGCTCCTCCTCCTTGCTTTGAGAGATTTCCATCACTACCCGCACCGCTTTGCATGTAGTCCTGTTTATTTGACATTCCTGCGTTACTAGTGCCACTGTTCAGGCTCTGCAGGATCACTTGGTCTACTGCTTGGAGTAAAGACTTATGCTGTGCGGGCGGTGGAGGAGGAGGAGGGATCACTGAAGGCGGTGGATTTGTTTGTGGCAGTTGCTGTTGCTGATGTTGGTGCATGTTATGTTGCTGTTGCGGCTGTGAAGACGTTTTAGAAGGAATCGGGTGAATTGTCGCCGCAATATTTTTCTTAATGAGGAGCTGCTGTTGATGCGGAGGAAGGGCAGAGCCAGCCTGATGGGTGCTACTAGAATGCTGCATGAACTGCTGCTGATGATGATGGTGAGAGGGACCATGAACGGGACCATCGCCACTGTTAAGATTGATTGTGGTTTGCATTTGTCTCCCAGAAGCAGACACACTTGGACTACCCACAGCCGGGTTTTTCATGGGATTAGCGTGATGATACTGAGGAGAGGAAACAACGGGCACAGAAGTTGATTGAATTTGAAGCTGACTAGCAGAAGACATTCTAGGTTGGTGCTGATGCTGATGCGAAGGAGGACCGGTGTGCGGAGCACTTTTCTGTTGTGATGATTGTTGTGGTGGTTGTGGATAGTATGCTTGCGAGTGATGCATCTGTTGTTGGTGCTGCTGCTGTGGCTGCATTTGTGAACCGGGCATTGGTTTAGGAGATGGAGTATTGCTACTCAAAGAAGGGCTTTGATGTTCAGTTAATTTGTCATTCCAATCGTACTGCTTCCCCTTTGGTCTAAATTTAGGAACAACATTGGAACTGCCACTTGTCTGTGTAGGTTGCCCTCCTTGACTTGTGGTGCTATTTCCAGAAGTTTGTACCGAAGTAGGTATATCCCTATGGGATGACGTTAACTGTTGTTGCTGTGGCCCTCCCACAACTTCTCTAGATGCTAACAATACTGAGCCTTTTCCTCCAAGCGTTGCCTGTGCACTTGATTGAGAATTTACAGTAATGTCGGATATGGAGCTACAATCCGATGCGACACTTGCCCTTCCATCAATCGATCCTGCATGGGGAGATGGGTTTCGAGCGGGAGGAGTATTGCTGCTCGGCCCTGTATTGCTAGCACCCCAATTGTTCCAACGCTTCTTGAAATGCTGTTGATCAGTTCCAGTGTGAGACTGAGAGGAACTTGTAAATGACATTCCGCTGCTTGTCGCCGTTCGTGCGCCCAGTAAATTCTTCGCAGGATTGCTTGATTGAATTGGAGGGTCTGAGTTTACCGTAGTGACATTACTAGAACTAGGGCCTATTGTGCCATCTTTGCTGTCGCTTTCATGATTGCTGGATACACTACATGGTTCCGGGGCTGAAGGTGTCATTGGGATACTACTACTGCTTGGTTCCGGGGTTTCACATTTCTCAAGTTTTATTTTCGCACCGTCATCAAATGGGGAGCAAGGGGAAGCGTCAAAGTCATCTTTCCCACGTGGAAGACTGCAATCAAACTGATCAGCGGAGTCAGGGATATCTCTTATTTTTGGAGTTGCAGGCCGTTGGTCAACCCCATAGTCATCACAGGTATTTAAGAGATTGTTCGAGCTTCCCTCTCCCATTTCCATCTTGACAGTATCTCTATGCTTTCTTGAAGAGTAACTTGGTCCTGAACCGGGCGTAGGGATTCGGGGAAGAGGATCATCAATGTCGTCAATATCTTCATTTCTTGAAGGGCTCGGAGTTCGTGGAATGCCTAAGAAAGTAATTCAAGTAACGTCCACATTAATAAACCAGGCAGATTTGTACCTTAATTGTTGAAGGTTGTTTGTTCTATTTAACTCAAAATTGGCCTCTTACCCGATTCTGCCATGAATCCAGACTCCTTGGACATTGATCGTCGATGGGTGAGATGCATTTGTCTCTGCCCACTTCCTCCACTACTATGCTCTGCTCCACTAACTCCGTCCCTTTCTCCTGCAGACCCAATCCAACCTTCATGAGGCATTGGCGGAAGATCTTTTCCAATTCCGGAATCAGGAGATGTAGTACAGTCCACATTGCCAGATGGAGTTTTTGGTCGATCCATTACTTCCGTGCCTTTTCCACTAGGGGCATTTGTAGATGCATTACTAGGCCCACTTCTACCTGGAGATATCGACTGATTCTGGTCAGTGCTCTTTCGCCTCCTGTCCACTTCGCTTGCAAAGCTAAACAGTCTCTCGAAATTATTCGCAATCTTATTTTGCCACTGCTTCGTTGGGGAATCTATCCGCGGAGCTGGACCGGTGATTCCAAGACCTATTAAAATTGCATACATTTTAAAATGTAAATTCAAAAAGAAAAGTAATATGCATTCTACTCCATCAATGGCTTTTTACTTTCAACAACGGAAGGTCCTCTGTTGCTAGCGTTTGGTGTAGGAACCCGTTTCCCACTACCACTTCCAGTGTGAAAAATTCCATTTCCAGCTAACGTCACAGGAGTGACAGATGCTGTGTAGCTATCCCCTGGATAACCACAACCTGGTAAAGAGGAAACTGAGCCTGGTCTTGGGCTAGGAGTGGACGGCGGTCCAGTTGGCGTAGGCGTTTTTGGAGGCCCTGAAATCATGTCTAGCGATAAATTGCTGGATGACGGTGAAGATAGTGACTGCTTCTTTTGTGGAACAGGTGCACTCTGCAATTAAAATAAATATTAAAAGAAGCGAATTACATAACAGTTTGACTTGTGATTGTGCTATAAAAACAGATTAAAGTGGTAGATTTAATTCAAAACTTAATCATACGTTTCCTGATGGATCGCTAACACGCTTCCGAACTACACGAAGAACACTCGCGTTCCCATCGTCATTCCTGTCCACGTCCATGTCATCCGTTCCCTCCGAACTTCCCAGCACCACTTCCACAGTCACTCCACCAGTCGGCGACTCCACCACCTTCTTCTCCTTCACTAAAGGAGAACTCAGGAGAATGGTAGTGCTTCCAGATGAAGGCTGACTATGGTGGTCGCCATCATTACCCCTAGCAGCTCCACTGGTAGTTCCGCTCCCTTCCCTATTTACACCGTGGAGAGAACCTCCTTCAACCTTATTTTCCAAAGTAATTGCTGAACTTTTCGCCATCGAAAATATTCTCGCTTTCAGTCCCGCAACTAGCCCTTCACTCATATCCTCAGGCGGTGGCTGCATCACTTTTCCGTTTGCAATACCTCCCATCGAATTTCCTGAAGTTCGAGGTGGATGGACAAGAACAGATGCCCTACTCCCGCCGGAAGAGGACAGAGCTTCCGGAATGTTTTCATTAGAATTTGGCCGTGAAATAGGAGAATACGGACCAATATTTCGAACAGGAGGTGATTGCGTACAATTTGGAATACCAAATGCATTTGACAATCCTCTGGATGAGATGCCGAGGGACGTTTCAATTTCACTTGCCATTAGATCCGATATCGTTCTCGAATTCCCCTTGTCTCCAGTCATGAAAGGTCCTGGATTGTTGGTGTTGCTGAAGCTTAGATTCCTCACAGCTCTGCTTTCTGGTGGCGTCAACTGTTTCGATGTCACTTTGTTAGGTGAGCCAGCAGAAAAATTATTCGTGTAGCGAACATTGTGGCACATAGAAGTTATGTCGGGTGATAATTGTAACGGCTTCTTCTTTTGTTGTTGTGGCGGTACTTGCGGTTGCTTCTGAATGTCTGCATTATTACTACCATGAGGAAGTTGAGGCGATAATTTAAAAGGATGGGGCAGTAACGGATTTATTGGGACGTTAATAGGAATTACATGCGCCATTGTTGAAGGTGGTATGCCTTGCATAGGATGTGATGCCCGACTAATACTTTGATTATGTGAAGGATGCTGTGGTAAGTGTCCCTGATGGACCCCCAACTCGCTATTCATAAGATGATGAAGGTGAGTGGATGGACTCTGGTGGTGATGAGGATGCTGTGGTGGCAGACGATGAGAGGAATGTGATGGAGGAGGAGATGGCTGCGGTGGGGCAGTGGAAATGCTTTCCCGGTTATTTAATGAAGGTTGACTTACCACTGGAGAAATAGCTGGTCTATTACTTTGAACTTCCCCTGATGGAGTATCCTCGTTAAGCACTGACGTTATTAAAGTCTTCAGCCGATCCTCAAAGAAGTTAACTTTGGGAGCCGGCACAGCTTGTTGCCTTTCGAGTGTTTGTTGTACCTGCTGGGGAAGGAACTCGGGTCCTGTCCCTGAAGAGCCAGACTTTCGTCTAGCAATTGTTGGTGCGACACCCGGAGAAGTTCCCGGTATTGGTTTAGTTTCTACACCAGGAGTGGCGCTCTTGCTTTTTGGAATTTTTCCAGCTTCAAATTGTCTTCCCGTTTCGATTATCTTCTTTGCCAGCAACTCAGGATTCTTCTCTTGGATTTTAGCCATGTCCGGAATATCCGGCCATTCTTGGGATCTTGATCGCGACAGACTCTTCTTTTCCTTGGTCAAGTTCGCACTTTGTTGCTGCTGAGCCTGTGAAGAGGCAACGGGAGCCTTCTGAACTGATTGAGTCACTGTCAATTGCTGATGCTGCATGGTAGGATTTCTTAGCTGATTCTGTTGAGAAGACGGAGAATTCTGTTGTTGCTGCAGTTGCTGCATTGCCATCTGTACTTGAACTTGCTGCTCTTGTAACCGTTTTTCCAAAGCAATTATCTCGGGCTCATATTGCGACAACTTTGTTTCCAGTTTCTTGCGATGACTCAAAGTAGCAGTTATTTCGTTAACGAGATAACGTCTGCATAATTTGTCCGAGTCTTCTTCCTGCATATTAATACCGTTTATCCATCCTTCCCGGCGACACTGCTCAATTAGTTCCTTTTTCCTCTCATCAACCAGAAGCTCCTTTTCGCGCTCCAATTCTGACACCTCTTGTTGCAATTCTGTAACCTCCGCCTGAATCTCCTTGTGCCTCATGACTATATTCCTTGCCTAGTAGTAAAATGAGTCAAATTAAAAACATTTTCAGTATTGCCCATATAGTAATTATTACTTATGTCTATCCAAAGTGAAATGAAAAGGACGATGATTACAATAAGTTAAGATAGCTGACTACAGCTATTATTTCAGCTGAACTTTTATTTTTATTACTTACCTCAGACAAAAGTGTATCCGCCGTAGCATTTTCGCCTGGAATGTTGAGCTCTTCCAACTTCGTTCTCAACAAAGTAGTCGAGTCCGATATAAGGCGATCAATGTGTTTATTCAGCTGATCCCTTCGCTGTGTCAACTGCTCTCGTCGCTTCTTTTCAGCTTCAATCTGACTCAAAATTTGTTCTCGGTAGACCGGCGTCTTCATCATTTCAATTGAGTCCAGAAGCTGGTTTCTGTAAATGTCCAGCAACTTCTGCAGCGCGTAGGGAACGTCTCGATTCGGAATCGTTAACTCTTCGTGCTTAATCACTCCAGTGGTTGAGGCAATAGTCAGCTTAGTCAATTTCTGGTCCACGGTCCCCTTTGCTGGAGGTGGTCTTTTTCCTTGAGGAGAAGTGCTCAACAAAGTCTGGGTGTGCAAGAGATCCAATCCATTAATCTTGATAACTCGCTTTGGCTTTTTCTTTAGACGTCCTTTTGGTTTTCTGCAAGTGCTTATGCTGCTTGTTCCGCTCACTTTTGCTACAGTCGGTTGTGTAGGAGGAAGAGGTAGACTTGCCTCATCATTACTGCTACCACTCTTCCCATTCGCTTCAATCAACGTGACTTGACGGTCTTCTTCTTCATTCATTTCCTGTTTACTTGTTCCTTCCGCGTTTACGCTTCTGTCTCTGTGATTCCCCTTTTCTTTGACTTTTTCCTTTGCTATCTCCATTTGCTTCAATAAACACAAGAAAAATCCAAACGTATAACTTTCAATGTTTTTCAAGAATACTTATTAATTGTCAATTACTAAAGCAAAACCAAGCAAATGAACACTTACCTTTTTGCGAGCCATTTTCTTTCTAAGTACTTTCTTCTTCCCCCGCCGTCCCCTACCATGAGAGTTGGATCTTTGCGTTCTTTGACTTGGAACTGCCACTGCTGCGTCATCATCACTATTCTCCTTAGAACTTTTACCCCTGCTAGAACACCAATCAGACCATGCACGCCTTGTCGTTGGCCCTACTACTCCAATGTTCGCGATTTCATCACTCTCTTCCGTATCTGCTTCAATATGCTCCTTTGAATTGGAATTCGACGTAGAATCATTGGAACTTGTATCTGTAGCTTTCACGCAATTTGCCTTCAGAGCAGCTGAAAATTGATTTTAAAAAATCAAAAATCAATCATTTTACACGACATTCACGATAAAAATTTTTTATTAATGATAACAACATACCCATGTGCATTCCTCTTCCTCTCTTTGTAGGTGGTGTATTCTCGTCCTCTTTTTCCTTTGCTCCTGACTTCATCTCCTGTACACACCAAGACAAAACAAAAACGGTAATTATATATGCATATGCCATCAATTTAATGCATACAAAATTTTAAAAATAAATTAAAATGTATTGAAATTTAGGTCAGGTATTATTAATACCTTTGCATAATTAGAAGGAACTTCAGCCTTCTCAATACCATAACAAATTGAACATTTTGTAGAGGCAGCCATTTGAAGAACTACTTGGCCAACACCAGAGCCCAAATCGATAAATATGTCATCTTCTGTTATCTCGATTTGATCAATCATTTGGGCAACCAAGTCATACGACGTCTCTCCATACACTTCTGGAGAAAACGGCTCGTAATTGTTTAGCTTCTCCGGGTCCGTCACAGCCGAATTGTACACTTGCTGGATGATATGTTTAAGCAAAGTCCTACTTGGCTGCTGATTCAGTCGCTGTTTCCACTTTGATGTTCCTTTCTCCTGCAAGATGTCAAAAGTGAAAATTGTCAATTTTACATCAGACAACTACTATTCAATCTAAAATCAAAAATTTATTTGACAGGTAAACTTGCCAGCTGCAGTAGTGAATCGATGGCCCGATTGTATCTATCGCATAAGCTTTTCATACTTTCATAACTGTTAGCGTCGTAGTCTTTAAGAATGTTGTTCTCCATCGCTGCCTGGAGCTCTGGGAAGTCTTCGCTGACATGTCTGCAACAAATTAGCATATATATCAGTGCACAACGCTTAATAATATAAATTATAACTGCAGTTGCAGTTATATATGTACGTATGTGAAAATAACAATCTAAATAAAATACAAACAGTACTGTATTAGTATTAGCTGAATTGCAAGAAAAGAAAGATAAACTAAGGTAAAATAAATCTATATTATTTATAACTGCTAAAATTCATTAATATGGGATAAAGTAGAAATGGGAAATATACTTTCGGTACGGCATGTATATATATAAGTTATTAATTAAACACTACCTGATCGTTTCTGCGATTTCATGCGCTCCGTCGTACCGATCCTGTGAAGAAGAAAATAAGCATGAATTACTGCATTAAATCCGGTATGTTGTCGTAAGTCGCTAAGTTCATTTAGGTTTAATAAACACTATTATCATTTATGTGCGCATGTCTGCCTGAGTTGAGTAAACAGTAAAATGAATATATATATTTACACTACATTACTACATATTATGTAATATACCTACTAAAAACTGCAAACTAAATGCATGATAGAATAAACTTATTTGTTGTTTGATAGTCAACCAAAATAGCATGCCTTAAAGTCCTATAGAAGTGAAGTGAGCCCTTTAATTTTGCCTTATCCAGCTAGTCATAATCATTAGTCAAAAACAGTTGGAAGAGACAATTTTATATAAATAAATATAACTAACTGTCATAATGATCGGATTTCTTCCAGCACTAATAATCGAATGAAAACGAAATATGTTCGACTCCACCGAATTCATTCTTATTAATTCAGTCAGTGATTACAATTACAATTTTGACTAATGTTGATTATTTCATCAGTGATAGTGACAAAACATAACTAATGTGTAAAGTAAAACGCAAAGAACACGAGCCTGTAATTAAAACTAAAAAATAATAACGAAGCCATTTTACATTTTTAATGCATGAGATAACCAGATGACATGACATAGGCATTTGACATTGCGACATTGTAGTTAAGTGGGCTGTGACCAAACCCACAAATAACCTCCCAATTGTTTCTCGCATAGAATTTTCAAAAGGTAGACCTGTCAAGTCCCCTAATTGAATAATAATTAATTGCTGTTAAACAAAATCAATTAAAATTTCCATTTACCTTCCCACCGCTAAGTGGCCAAGTGTACACGACAGGTTCAGCACCCACAGGACTATGAAGTTTCAATTCCGTCGCCATTTTAATAGCCGCAGCACACTTTTACACTTTCACTTCAACACTCCCTCAAGCACTAGCACAACAAACAACGTGGCGATCCCTTTTTCCAGGGACCAAGACCAATGCACCTTTGTCCTTCAGAAACAATGCCTACTACACCCTACGCAGTTTTTTTATCCTCTCTCTCTGAACAAGCTCTCCTTCACCCTCCGCTAAACTTCGACCTAGAACAATGCACCTCAGCGCTCGCGACAACTTCAGTTCATCACTGGGGCCTACCGCCAACCTTCCTAAAATAATTACAGTTATTTCTTATTGGTCAACTCATATTTTATCTTCATCCTAAATTCTAGACAATTCTTGTCTGAATCATAGGCAGACACTGATAATTAGGGTAAGGGAGTAAACGTCGTAAAAAGTACCTTTGCCGAAGGGGAAAATCTTCAGTTTAGGTATTGAGCATTTCTTGATCTTCTAACTCCATCCTTGAAAAATTGAGAATCATAAAAATTAGCTTTGAATTGGAACACTTTTATTATCGTGTATTGATGAGGTAGACGTGGGGCACAATCTTTAAGCATTTTCCACTGCAAATCCAGTCATTTTTAGTCTCACTCTCAGCAGTTTTCTCACAAGAACCACACTCATGCGTACTTTGACCTCCGATTCCGCCCTTTCTTTGCATTTTCATTCTTTAAACCCCTCTCTCTGCCCTCTCAACTTTCCTCAAAAATGACACAAACCACCCACCACCCACGGATTTGCCCGACTTACAGTCGAAGAAGTGAAACGGAATATTTAACTATTTTTTTATAAAAAACCTCCCAGCAGTAGCAGTTTATTATTAACTAACTTTGTAATTACTATTCACATCACTAATCCAGAAAGCTGCCATCAAGAACTGAGATAGCTCAGACATTTGAAGGGTTTCGCCACGGAGTGATGTAGACCTTCGGAGTGTTTCATTCTCTCAAAATGCAATTCCCCTCTGATGGAATTCATACTGACGACTGGTGGCTGCATTCACCACCAAAATCTCCAAATTTCTAATCAGTCAATTCAATCATCACTCCCTACACCCATCCAACTACTGGTAAACCAAGCAGGGGAAGACTTAGAAATTGTATAAAGATAAAAGTGAAATACAATAAAATGGGAGTTTTAACCACCTACCATTTCCCTTCCTTTCATGTTCAAAAATCTACCCACAATTAATACAAAAAAACGCTGCACGAACATGCGAACATAAAAAAGATTAATTTCCAACTTGACCGAGGAGGTTGGTTTATTAAAAACAAAAGTGGGCCGCAATTTCCAACCTTCACATTCTTATTTCTCCAGCATAATGGCTCATACGAGAAAAAACCGACAGCGAGCAATTTTTTTAATTGTCCCACGGTCATTTATTTTCATATCAGTGATTTCGTCCGCATCTCTTCTCATATTTACTCCAAACAAACGAAGCCAGTTTACCAATTCACCGAGACCAGGCTTATCATTTTAGTACTACTGCAGAAAAAAAAAATTTGCACTAAAACTAAAATTGAATTGAACATTTTAATTTACGAGGAATACAATATATATATATATAAATGGCAAATTGTAAATGGTTCTGACTGCATTAATAACTTGAAGATGAAGATGAAGCCCCTCTGCAGTTTGTAATCCCATCAGTTCTTATCGTATTTTATCAGTAGTGAGTCCACAATGTACAAAAAACTGTAATTAAACACACTTCTGCCATGTTTTACCTTATGCACTATCTAAAAAAGTCAACCATGGTTAAAAATCAATTCCTATCATCACTCTTCACAAAAAATATTCACTTTTTCCCATTTACATTCTGTGTACACTACCAAAAAAACTACACTACACTGTACTCTGTACATTGCATTTTTGCTCATAGTTCGTATATATACGAAATACAACCACAATTACAATTTACTGTACAAAATTTATAGTACCTACTCCCTTTTCGTTTCGTCTCCCTCCTGCCGTCCTCCCTACTCCAAAAAGACGTAAACCCGAGTCGACGAGCATAATATTTCTTATGTGTGCACGTATTGTGTATAGTGCAGCGCTATTGAAACACCAAAATATATACAATCCAATCCAATACGAACTACGAAGCGAATACCACCACTGGACTATCATCACTGTACCGGAGATGTATATAGAAAGAAATATTTTGCATATTAGAGTATGGCGAGATATAACAAATCGAAATATTGTAGGTCTATCTAGGTATGTATATATTGTATACAGAATACAGACAGGTATATACGATAGATAGATAGATACGATAGTTATATATGTGTGGGTATGTCTTGTTTTCTATGTAATAACGCAGGACAGTTCATTACATAATATGCGTGCCTGCCTAGTATCTTGTGTCTAGTCTATTGTATCGGTGTATGAAAGAGAAAGCAAAAACTGAGAAAATGGCATTTGTCAGTATAGCAGTGGAGCGGTAAGGGGATTTTATATGATGGACGTAGAGAGTGGTTGGCAGGCACATTGAGGTAGCACAGACAGAAAAATGTTTTTTTTGGCATTTAGATTTAATTAAAATTCTAATCCCTAGAATGTAGAACGTCGACTATATGAATGAGTATCCATTCTAGTAGAGTCGTTTTTCTGTTATCAGTGTTGACGTCAATTTTAAACCACAACCGCACTCGTTTCGTTGCTGCGTTGATGATTAAAAGAAAATGTCAATTGTCTTCCTCAAATACCAATAACGTGGGGTGAAAATAAGACGATTTGATGCTACATGTGTACTGAATGAATTTCGTTCGTGCATGCGTGAAAGTTAGGATGTGGCAGAATTAAATTAATTTGTGAGTGCCTTTCATAACGGATTTCGAAATTACATTACTAATTAATCATGCATGTACTTACTTTATAGTTAGTAACTAACTATAAAGTAAGTACATGGCTAACTAATAATCACAATCAGGATACTTTTAAAAATTCAACATGCGACTTTTGCTATTCGTAGTTCGTCCGGCCATTGGACGGGCAGACGTAGTAAGAAGAGATTTTTGCGTATATGTTGGCTTTACAATGTGTATAGTAATCATTAAGTAATCCAATGCAATTTCAAGAAGAAAGCAAAAATTAAGGCAGTGAAAAGAGAACGAGAGAGAGCGAGCATATATATTTTAGTAGCAGTACATACATTACACTCATGCATTTGGTTATACACAGTTTGGTAGGTAGGTACTAAGGCGCAGCAGAATCATCATCATATAGTGCCAAATAAATGCTTATAACAAGTAACATAGAATAAGTTGAACAAACTTTATGGAACTTTTTCTTTTTACATTTTATTTGTAAGTGCAATCTCCTCGTAATATTATGTAACACAGAGTACAATATATAATATGTACTACGACTACTACGAAAAGATGTATATTCCATATCTGTACGTATGTATGGGACGAGACAAGAGGGGCTGAGGAGATTTGAGGTGGGAGGTGGGATCTACAATCTATGTATACGATATATATAAAAGACAAAATGACAATAAGGCGGCACGGTGTGAAAGTCCCAACTTGGATTTCACGTTGTGTATAAGACACAACAACAGCAAAAAAATGTTTTTGAGGCTTACATCACGATCACACACATTCGTACTCGTTCTAGTCGTATAGTCACTCTTCTTCTAGAAATGGAGTCAACAACAGCATTGACAGGCAGCCGCAAAATTGTTAGCTACTCTTGAAACTCTTGCAAACAAAGTATCGTAAAAAGTCAATTTTTTCGGAAATGCATGCAATGGTGTGCATTTACTCCAGTCCTGTCCAAGAAACGAAGTTGTTACCTACTGAGTCAGTACAGTAGTTTCATTTCATACTTTTTGCGGTGGTGAACCAAAAGTGAACACGTATGTATTACAAGCTTTTCTGTATTTCTGTGATATTCTTCTCATAAGTTCTCATCTTATCAGAAACAACTTTTTGGGACAAGTCTCCGCTCTAGCGAAGTCTGTCTTCGACTTCGCACAACCCAAAAACACCAAAGGTCTATACGAATACGAATGCGACCCTAAAAATATGAATTTTGCATTGCTTTGCCACTCTCGTTTTTGTTTCGTGAGCATCGGTTTAATTTTGCTTAATTTTGGATCTGCTGGGATTAAGAATTCATTCAAGCTTTCATAGAAGGCGAAGGCAGGCTTACTAGGCTTAGCCATCATCTCTCTCTTTTCTCCCTGCCTCATAGTTGAATGCACTCTCATTCTCATCTCCTTCCTTTCATAGTCAAGTTTCATTTTATGCAAACGCGTGCGTGCAATTTCTGTATTTGTTTCTGAATGTACACTATGATATGATGGTGCGGATGTGATGACAAAAAAGCGAAACTGTTGCTAATCGCTTTTTTAGACCCTCGATTCACAATGCTGTTTTACAGGTGTATAGTTACAGCCATAAAATCAGTTCAACAATATCGTAAATTAATCTGTAGTGTATGCTGTAGACACGTTTCATGTACAAAAGATCACGTTCTGATAAAAGTCATTTGCTTGATTGAAACAGTAAAAATGCAACAGTAACTAACTAATAATTTTCTTTAAAAAATTATACTTTAGCATCGGAAAATACAGTAGTAAGTACTAGTACATTGCACATTGTAAAGTATTTGAAAGGTATCAGCATTGGATTGTTACTAAAGTCTATATAAAACTTTTTAATTTATTCCTATTAGCAATACAAATAACATGAGAAAAGTTACGATGTTTCACATCCATATCATTTTAACTTAAAATTTGAATTACAAATGCACTCATAAACAAAAAATTCTATTTATTTCTCGAGCCAATTCTTTTATTCATTCTGGATTTCCGTCCAAAAGTCTGTCCTCCACGCCCACGTCCGGTTTTTTGAAGCTGTAGTCGCTTTTCCTTCTTTATCAGTTTTACCTTCTCCTTATGCCTTTCCAGTTTTGACATTTTAGCTAATTTGTCTGGATCTTGATTACCTCTATCGTTATCAAATTTTCGCTTTCGACCATTTTCCTCTCTTCTATCAAATGTCCTTGTTCGGGTATGTCTTTCCCCTTTGTTAAACGTACGATTCCGACTACTTCCCTCATCTCTATTAAATGTCCGCGTCCGCGTTCGATTATCGCCCTCGCCTCTATCAAACTTCCGCGTTCGACGACTTCCCTCACCTTTATCAAATTTTCGTGGCAGGTGATTTCCCATCTCCTTAATTGGTTTTCTACTTCTTTGATCATTGCTAAACGTGTCTGGAATTTTCAAAATGCATCAAGTGAAACACAAATGGCGGGTTCTTCAAGTACATGACTATGGTATAATCCAATGAAAATAATAATGCTCAAAATTAAAATACAACAAATAATAAGTCTGCTTAATAAAGCACATGCCTGGATCAGGTTCATCTCCAACTTCTTTGCGATACCAGTCAACATCGTCGTCCGCTTCATGAGCTTGCTCATTTCCTTGTTCGGGATCCAGCTTCATTCCCCGTATGCATTTCTGCTTGTGTTCCTCCCTTTGCTTTCTCTTTTTCTGTACGTTCTCCTGCTGCTCCATTTTTCGAGACATCTTTAGCTTCCTACCAAAAATAGTTGCATCTTATTATTAGATTACTATGCGCAGAAAACTTTATATTGCAAATGCACATTACGGACACAAATAGGGGAAAAAGAGATCACAGCCTACGTTACATCGAGAAGCAAAAAAACATTTATCTTTATCTAGAAGAAATGAAAAAACATACTTCTTCAGATTTCTTTGTTGTCGTATAAGGAGCTTCTCATCCGGCGTTTTTTCAACAATTTTATGATACAGAATTTCTCCATCGCACATCCCTTCTTCAATTTTGATTAACTGACAATAAAAAATCAGATCAGTATTTTAATATTGAAAATATAATGAATGGAAATATTGCACGTAGTGCATAAATCCGTTGGTTCGTCAAGCACCAAAGCTAGAATTACCTGCATCTTTATTCTAGGCCCAAGCTCCACCAACTTTACTCCAACTTCATCCAAACCCTTTGACACTTTGACCCCCATTTTATGTGATACTTCAACTGACTCGGTATTGTCTTCTGCTTCGCTCTCTGATACATCTCCCCTTTAAGTTAACAATACAAAGAAAGGTGAAAGGTCAGTCTGGGAAAATTGTTACCTTTACATAAGAAAAGCTAATCAAACTTAAAATAAGTATATGTAAACCAAACCTGTTCAAAAAGTCAGCAATATCAGTGCATCTACCAAGGTTTGGAATTTTCGCGTTTTTGGTCGATAAAATTTTTTTCATTCCACGTGAGACCCCAGTAGTTTTAAACTGTGCCAAAATAAAAATAAATAAAAATCTAAATTACCATTACGATTTAATGGTTATACTAATCGAAATGTAAGTACTAAATACTGCTATTTACGGTAATTGTGTAATGTCTCAGCTCAATTGTGTCATCTTCCTCTACATAGTTTACAAGTAGAACACGACGAACTTCAGCAAGACGAACCGTATCTACATTGATGGATGGAAACATATTCTGGAACGTTTTCGAAACCAAGTCCAGTTCTTTTGAGTCAGTGGAGAAATTGTTCATTATTAGCAGAGGCTGGCGCAAAAACTGGGCATCAAAGGTAACCTGAAATTAAATATTATCGTAAAGGTTTATTATTTTACTATTAGAAATTAGAAATCCCTAAGTGTCTAGTATCTGTAAAGTAAATAGTGCGGAACAAAACAGAATAATTATATGTCCATAAGATAAATAAATAAAATCAAACCTGTTTACGTAGACTTGACAAAACGTCTCTTGATAGGGTATAATTCAAAATGCGAAATGTAAGCGTTGGGCCACGAGGAATTTTAGCAATCTTTAGGTACGGGCTAACTTGTGTTCTGGTTAGAATACACAAATGAGAAACGTGGAAGTAACTTGCAATGGAAACGTAGTCCTTGAGTACATTAGATTTCTTCATCTGAAATACATTATCCGAGGCAATGATTAAAATGATTTGAGTTTGCTTAATGATGATATATTAGCTAGCCACTGGTTATAGTAGTTAGTAGTTATCTATTTCATTTCATCGTAAAATCAGCAGCTATTTTATCCAGTTACTTGTAAGTTAGAAGCCGTGTAAGGTTCCATAACTCTTCTGATATCCCGCATGAGTTCCTTCATATATCGGCCAACATTTCCTCTGTATATAACAAATGAATGTGGAGCGTTTTTTAACTCTTCCGGTTCAAAATGGGACCATTCCACTTCATCTGACATTACAGCATTGGGCTCCGCCTGTTTCATAGCCCTCACTGCCTTCTTTGCTCTTGACTGTAAAACAATCCCAACAAAAACAGATTTTTCAATCAGCAGTAAATTCAATGTAATCTCTTATTTCACCGTAATTGGTTTAGTATTAGACTAGATTTAGTTATTGTTATTATAAACTTACCGCTTTCTTCTTTCCCATATTTTCAATTTCACTTTATATCTTTTCAAAACAAAAATATTTTGAAGAATTTTAAGCGTGGCCTGAAATGAAAGATACCTCAAATGTGAGATGATATGCTGACACTAGTCTGAACTTTACTTCTTGAAGGAACTAAAATTAATCGACAAAACATTTTATTTTATTTTATTGCATAACAATTTTTTGTTCTGCACTCACTTGTGGCACGTGTGCATTTTCTCAAAACAATCTTTAGTCAGGCCGTAGTGTAGTAGTGCGATGCGAGCC
>JAHZND010003974.1:0-13253 GCA_027744115.1 Acrocyrtus sp. NNG-2020 | reverse complement strand
GCAGTCCTTTAAAAATATTTCATGCCTCAATAGACTTCTCTCGCGTCATTAGTCATTGCATATGTGTAAGCGGACATATATAACCAATGCTCTACCCTCATCATTACCAACACCACATTTTCATTTTTGCTAGTAAAACATGCAGAATCTTAATCATAATGTGGATCTAATTATGCATACAGATGATCAATTTAAAGGAGAAAGCCATTTACGTCATGTACACTTTTTTTCAAAAAGGCAAAAAATTCCCATATCTGCCCTTAGCTAGTGTGCATGTGCAGTGCGATACATGCACCTTTATTATTATCCTTTTTAAATTATCATACGCACACAAATCAAAATATCAGCTACATTCATCAAAAATATAAGGAAGAGCCTTTTTTCAGTGCAAAAAGCGTATGCACGCACTGCAAAATTCTTACGCTATATGCATGTATTTATCACTCTTAATTAAAGTTGTAAACAAGATACCAAGTAGAAATTGTTTCGCACAAATGATCCTGCAAAATAGATCGCATATGTGTGGGACGGATGCATGATTGTCATCTAAATCACTAGTTCATTATAACTCGGCAGATAAGCAACACAAGCACACGACACAGAACACATTATTCATCAGCAGCATCTTAGGAGGTTGGCATTTCTGCGGTGATGCGATGCTAAGTCTTTTTGATTTTTATGAGAAACAGGAAAACGTTATATACGGTTTACATCGGGCTGTATCAGATACCGTCTCAACATTTTTTTTCTCCGTAAAAACTTTTTAAGCTTTTTAGCCAATCTATCCTTCCTCCATATCGGGCTGGGTAAGTGAGTGAGAAAGTAAAAACGTGTCAGAGGGGGGAAGTAGAAAAATTCCTACTGCAACAACCTACAAGCTACAGATACAGATGCAATAAATAAATACGCTTTGCAAGCTCACCTACCTAAACGATTATGAACTTAAGTGTATTTATTACAAATCGTCAAATGCGCGCATCCAATTCATCTCTCTAATGCCGAACATCGCTGCCAGCTCTAGCAGATAGAAACCTATTTATACAGCATGTACCTTTTGTGCAAAAATCCTTCATCATCGCCACCGACGACGGTGAACCAATTTAACCCAGTATTGTTTTATATACCGCTATACAAAACTTCGACAAAAAGCTAACCACAACGTTCACGTTTGTTTTTAAATCACATAATTTGACACGCTGTGGAATTTTCATGTGCATTTTTTCTACTAGTCTATACCGAACTCGTCTGTGATTTATGTTGTGCGCGTCTCTTCGTTTTTCGCCTAATACAGATATGATGAACTCTCGAGAGGAGCAACGGAACTTGGTGCAAAAAATCTATATCTTATCTTACAAAAACATACCATACCAATTTTTCAAGTCTACTCGGTGTTACCTTGACCCTTTTGGTTATAAAACGCTTGTGTGGAGGGAATAGCATACCTAATTAATATTTTCTCAAGGTACCTATCTATACTTTCAATAGGCACGTAGACAAAATTGATGCTCTGCAACCATTGAAAACCTAGCAAAATGAAAAAGTGCAAAGTGCTTAGACTAAATTGCAGCGACTTGAGAGCAGTGATGATTATTTGGCTACGGTTACAACTGAGCACCTCTCCATCTTCCACTCTACGACTTATATCAAACAAAAAAAACTAAATGAGTATAATAATCATAATAATAGCGAACCACACAGCACGCTCCTATTTCACAACTTTACTACGGCAAACAGTTCTTCCTCGTGTGTACGCACAGGGAGAAATTCTGTAACGTACATATCGAAGAGGGAAGTTCCAAGCGATTAGCAGTAAAAATTGCATGATTAAAGAAAGAACTTTCTAACAAGCAGAATAAGGCGCCTATAATGTTGTAATAGTGTTATCAATGGTTTTGCTGTAAAAACAATTATCATGTGGAGCGAAGTCACAGAGTGCATGCTTAAAGCAATGTAAACAACACACGCACATAATAATATGATCTCATTTATGGTGTATTTTTGCCTCACAGCCGAAGGGATGCAAAAAAAACCATTTACTTTGCATTGATAAATCATGTCTCTAACTTTTCCTCGTTCGTATCATGAGTGAAGATGTCACTTAAACGGTTCAAATTTCACTTCAACAATGACAAGTTTACTTGCAACTCTTTAAAAGTTTTAAAATGTCTCATTCTTTATGAGTTGTGACAGCAATTAAAGTCGTACGCAATATCCTGTGTAGCTATCCCTTTAATTGCAGTCCTGTAAAAGGAGCCCTTCAATGAGCGAGCCAAAATAGCATTCCTCAAAAGAATTTTAAAAGGCACAAGCGGTTGTTCCAGCTCATCTAAATAAAATCGCTTTTAGGTGCTGCACAGGCCAGATTCACAAGTTCTTTTATGGATTTGACAAGTACCTAAATAAAGACGTGATCATATTTATTGCAAGAATGATTTCATTATCGTGACTTGATCGTCATTTATTGTCGGGAGTTTACTTATCTCACACAATGCCGCTTTAGGCAAGGGAGCTCAAAAGCGTACGACAAATTGACCGGTGTAGTTTGAAGCTACCAACGAACGCCAATAAACCCTTGACAATGACTACCCTCAAGATCCTTATTGACTGACAATCCGTCTGTTTTGAATAATTAATCGATATATTTGGCAGTTGTCAACTTTTGTCAACTTACCGACTCACTAAACTAGTTACCGTTTTGCAAGTTCTTGTTTTCTTCACGTGATTGTGATTGACATCAAGTGCATAGTTATCAGATAAATGTACTTAGATAATTAGGGGCTACCAGCCACTAATTGCTACCATAACTCAAAGAGAAATTATAGATGTAGCTCCGTAATTAATTAAAAAGCAACAGTAAACGCATACGTTTTCAATTAAACCAATCAACACTATAACCATTCAAATCTTTTGAAAAAGTTTTTTTTACGATTTTCATTATTGACATGGCTAAATTGGAGGAATGCCGCTTTTGAGATTTTTGCAGACCATTTTATTGCTTTCCTTTATCAGTCGCACTACTAACTGAAAGAATGACGCTCAATACTGTATTATTGGGAACTCAGGAGGGTGCTAATTTTTCAACTGATACAAAGCACAAACAACCATCATCTTTCATCCATATAGCAGGCAACTTCAAAAAGGAGTATCCTTTGAATTCCATTACCAAATGCAAAAGATATAAGATAAATGCCGCTTCTACTACTAATGCAGTTTGTGATCATTGGACCATATTGCACATGCCTTACAACAATGTAGCGGGCAAATCTCTCTTTAACGCAGCCTATGCAGTAGTCACTTTAACGGCTCGTATGTAACATTGCAAGCTCTCTGAGGTAAAAGCTAAAAAAACGAAGGCGCATACTACATCGTTACTATTATTAATGCAGCTAGATCATTCCGAGCAGCATACCGCATCTGCTCGCTTCATCTCTTATCACTCCTTCTCCTTTAACATAGACTTTGCTATTCAATTCCATCAGTGAACGAATGAAAGGATAACGCTGAATGGACTTAAGAACAAAACCCCTTCCGCTAAACAGGCATACCTACAGAAGACGGCCCTTGGCATCAAGCTCATTAGGCTGTGTCGCTCACTCACTTACTCTCCTTACTTACGAGAACATTGACGAAGGCAAGTTCCTCTCTCCCACAACAGCAAACTGCTCTACCTCAAGTTATGAGTTCGAGCTGGCACTTCGCATTAGAAGCTGTTGCAGTCTCAAGTTAAACGAAATGTGCGTATAAGAGATAGATGCAAAAACACTTTTCTCGAGACAGAGGTGGCTTCCTTCTCGCTAATCTGCTATAACCCTTCCGAGCCTGGATCTCTTCACACACACTTGAGCAGAGTCAGCAGAGTGATTGACAGAATCAGAATTAAGTGTCTTAGCGCAACAAAATAGAAAACACACATAAAAAGTTTTTCATCCATTTTTACACTTTGCAAAAAAAAATTCCGAATCTTTTAAGTGGAAATGTTGACGGAAAGTTTTCTACAGTTTTCTCAGCTCGTTTAAGAGCAATCCATCAGTTACTGTTGTTAAGTGAGTGAGGTGAATGTAAATTAAGGTATAATAATAATAGTACGAAACGAGAAATCGCTCACCCTCTCTAGCCGTCAATCAACACCAACGACAATTGTGACAAAACAATATTCTGCAACACAATGAAGTACAAGCAGACCATTAAGCTTTGCTACAGAAAGGGGTGTAGGGCTGTTAAACTGCATCGGCTGCAAGTACCATTGTTATTAATTATTAGTGGAGTCATATTGTTAAGTATAGTGTCAATTACAGACGCTGCAAAAAGTAAGCACTCGAAACAGAAAAATTACAGTCGAGGCAAGGGAAGGAGTAACCGAGTAGATACGAGTTTTGAACTTGAAGAGTCCACAATAGCGTATCCATCATCCACAACAAAGAGGACCACTCCGTCTGGGAAAGGCAAAGCAACCTATCGCGGATCCAGAAACCAGTTCTTCTCAAAGTCAAAATTGACAGGAGCGCATGGTCAGGTAAGTATAATAATAGAACCGGGCAGTAAATAAATTGAATGAATGAGTTGAAAAGATAAAAATTCTTTAAGCAAATAATGCAATAATGAGTTCCGATTGTTATCATTAAAATACCACTATAATATGCCACGAAAAAGGCTTATTGAATAATAAATGACTTCCCCAAAAATAAATATACAGTAGTGGCATTCACCATTTTCCCTCGGTTTTATCTATATTGTCCCATTCCATTATTAGGGCTCTTCTGAATACTGTCATTAAAACGGTGGATACTACAATGATGAGGACACTACTGCTTTTTCAGCCATTTCACCATTGGCAAAACTGAAAACAAATTAATCTGAATGTGCCTCTCGCTCTTCATAAAGCTAGTTCGAAAGACGAGTCGTGATAAAATTTGACAACGCAGTTCGCTCGTACATCTTTTGCGGCAAATAGTCTACATAACACACAAATCCATCAAAAACTCGCCAACCGCACAGAGAGACTCTGCCTAACACATAGAAAAGATTTTTTCCCTGCAAAATTCGCATTTTGTAGTAATGACAGTACGTTTAATCAGTATGACAATTGCTTGCCTTTTTTCCTATTCTCACGACTCGTCCACCTAAATTCAAGCCTTGGAAAATAGCTTGAGCTATGTCTTTTTTGATGGTATTTTTATTACTCAGTTTGGTACACATACCATTGCAAACTTCATACAAAACTTACCAAAATACTCGCCAATTTCATTTCATTACATAACATTACATTTTCCTAGCACAGGACAGTTTTTCTTCCTTATCATCATATCTTCATGTTCCAAGAATATTTTCTGGCAAAAAATGCTCCTTCTCTGATTTTGTCAATGCTTCCTTCACTATTTTTTAATTTATGAGAACGGGGCTCAACGTACACACTGTACATGCTACTACGATGACGTCTGTTAGCGTACATTAGGCACATTTTTTGTGTTACCTGTTTCAGATAGGTACCGTACCTAGCTTTCTAGATAAGCACATTCACTTCTTGTTCTAATAGAAGCGCAGAGGAAGAGACACCGACAGCTTTAAATTATCCTGAAACGGTGCATTTAGAGTGCAGATACTTGTTAGAGTACAAATATTAATGATCTATAGTACGTGTTGCCAGTATGAAATGGACTTCTGTCTATAAGGCTACCAGCTACTATACTAGCTTCAAGCTTCTAGATTCTATCGAGAATTGTCACAAAAATCGCAAACAACAAGTTCCTGGATGCTTCACAACTTATTTTATCTGACATGTCTTGAAATCATGTTTAGCTTGCAGTGCAATTCAGTCACTTTTCCTGTTACCGCTCAGGAAGAGCAGGAAAAAAAATCTGAAAATTGAAAAAACATCTTTAATAGAAACGTAATTACTCCCTGAGTTAACAAAGGTGATCATCAAACAGTTCCGAGCCATTTTTTTACAAAGCCGATGACTAACACATTTTTTATAAAAAAAAGCTCGTAGCACAGTTAGATAATCTCAGCAATAAATTTCTCACTGCGAGTTGTGTGTTTAGTACTAGTCAATCCTTCTTTCTCATTTCAAAAGTTACAAGAGTGGCCACCTTGCTTGTGGCCAAGTGCTGCAAAGTCAATCATTCATTCTCCTGAGACCTACAAAAACCCACTTTTACGAAGTCGTACCAGTTCCACTATTTATCTAATTGTAACAGAACCCTCAAAAGAAGACTAAATGCGGTACTAAGCGTCACATTATTATTAGAAAAGAAAATGCCACCAAAATGATGATGCAGCTAAATGACACTTCTTCACCAACAATAGTTTGAAGAAGCCGTGATCTAAGCATTACCTACCAGTACCATTTCACAAACCCTCAGGACTTGACTTTGAGAATGGCTACATTTACAGTGGCGAATTCATTTACGAGGGTATTTGACAATTTTAGGGTATCATGTGACAAACTGTACTTAATTCTGAAATATTAACTGCCTGTACACACAAAACGTTTTTCATCAGCATGAAAAATTGGCAGTAAAATCTTAAAAACGGACTGGTGAACCGCCCCTCCTCATCTAGACTGCAGAATGGCGTAACTCAGACAGACTAAAGACTATTATTTTCATCCACTGCAACAACTGAAACAGCACACAATGACAATGGTACTATCAGGAAGCAACGATAGCCTGTAGTTTATAGTGCAGTTATAAAAGTGACTCTCAAAACCTCATTTCACGCATAAAAATATTCCATTTGTCACAAGTATTATTATGATCATTGAGCCAAAGATAGAAAGAAATCGTTTCTCCTTTCTTCACACGACAGCTTTCTTCAAATCATAAAATAAGACCTTGCATTTTGCATTCACAGTTGTTCCCCATTAAGCTTTTCAACAATTCCCTTAAAAATTCATCATACTCTGCTTATGCCTCTCTCATGCTCGCATTTCTAAAGCACCTGTGCCGATGTCAAAGCTGTAAAGAGCGTCGACCGACTTGCAGAAGTTGGCTGCAGTTGTAGTGGCAGTGCCACACAGTGTGGACAGCGTAATACTTCCCTGCTGAAATAACAGTACGATCCCAATAATATCCACATTTATATTTTTACATAAGTCCATTCATCTCGCATTGCAAGGAGATGGTTTAAAAAAGTCATTCCAGTAATATAATACGCAGCTTAATCTTCAAAGTCGAAATTGGCAGCTCGCCTCTTTCCGCGAACAGAAATCGGACGTATTTATTGCATAAGATGCTGGTACAAGTATGAATGCAATTTTTATACAAAAATGTTTACCGTAAAGCCGATTCACTGGTGTTGCTGATGATGGGTGCTATAATCACAGCAGTGGCAAAAGTTATTCAAAAACTGACCCTCTCGAAGAAGCTCCCAAATTTGAAGCTTTATTCTCATTGTCAGCCCAATTTTAAACGGCAGACATTGAACCTCACACAACGCACTGTTCAAAACTTAGACTCAGATCCGTTGCAATAAGCACCACAAAACAATTTTTAGAGGTACTTTTCTTATCTCAATATTAATACTTGCCGTACACTGAAAGCGGCTTTCGGCTTAATATATATTTTTTACTATTTAGCTTGTTCAACCATGATACGTGTGTGGTTTGGTGGTAGAGTGAGACAAAAATCATGCCGATGATCGTATATAAAACTTCATTCCCAATTTTAATGAGAGAAATGCCGCACACAGACACAACTTGATATAGCTGCAAACACCTAAACTAACTATGCCTTTCCTATTTGATTTACAATCCTGTTAAAATAACCTCTCAATCCTTGCAGTATTTATCAACTTCCGGATTCAACTTTCCCATCACTCAAACAATATTTGTACCGCAGTAAATAAATAATTTTCTGATCCATGACTATGACTGTGAAAACATGATAACGTCTCAAAATGTTCTTTTTGAGACGAATTCACGAATTTTTTATAAGTTGTCAGTAAAATATTTCCTCTCTTGTACTTTGGGGTGCAAAAGTAAGCCAGCCATACAAAATTAAATTCCAGTCAGGAGTCAGAATGCTTCCTTCCCTGCCACCTGAGCAGGTAAAAGTAATTTCGTTAACAGGAATACCTACCAGTCTTAAAAACCGCCGTGTAGGGTAATATTCCTCAGCTCATCCCTGAACTTCAGTCCGCTAAAATTTATGTCGGTGGTGATTTCAAGATGGTATAGAGAACTGCGGTGCACTGAACATTAATTTTTCATATCATGGCCCATGAGTTTTATGGAGTCTTGAACGAATTAGTAATCAAGTGAACGTTTGGCTCATTAAATCTATCAGTAAAAAGTGCTTCGTCTTGCTTCGAAATGAACAAACCATGAAAAAAAATTCGCTCCTTCATAACCACTAAATTGCTGTCTATAAACAGCTATTTATATTTAGGCACATTTATATTCTCCTTTTTTTCACTCCCTTCCACCTTCCCTCATATTTCATCTTAACTTGGATAGGCCGTCAACGCAAAATGCGGAAGAAACGACTGTAGGAAGAAAAGAATCATTTGTCGAGTTGCGAACTCAAATCCGTTATAGCATACACCATTTGAATCGGAACAGAAATATAAAAAACTTTGCCTTGTTTAATGAATGAGACAACAACTAAACAAGAAATTCTTGCAAGTTTAAAATCCTGAAGAATGCAGCAGTCTCCTTTCAGCAAGTGCCAGAGCAGAGCCTTTTTTAGTTTATTATGACAACTGAACTTAAGGTATTGATTGTCTGCTGACACCAGGGATGAAGTTCACGCTTAGATGAACTTTTATTAGCATCTTAGCCAAATATTGAATTCCTCCCCTGCCATTAATAAAGCTGCAACGAGGTATGAAATCTGCATTCCCATTCACTTCTCGTTATACTCAAGTTCACTTGTAGAATACCCCCTTAAAACAAGGCACAAAAATAGTTCGCAAAAAATTGTTCTTACTCCGCTTGCATGCGGTTATGTACCTAGATGAATTCAATGACAGGTATTGTAATCGACAAAAAAACCTTTTCGTGTTAAATCCCGTATCACAATATGAACAAAATCATTTCAGTCGTACTGACACATATCTACTTACATAAAAAGTGTGTTTTTGTTCCCTCTCTGAAACTCTGAAACAAGCATAACATCTCACGCATGCCTGTTGCGTTAAAAACTTTTTTCTCTCTCTTTTCTCGCTTTTTCGGTCTCCTCAGTTAGTTAATCCAATGTGTGTGTTTCTCTAAATTACATAAAATCTTAAAAGTGAGTCAGTAGTAACACTATCAAATGAGCTTTTTCAAAGCAGTGGTTAAATCCCATGAATGTACGACATTTTCAGGAACAATGTTCCCCATGCGGGATGCCTATTGACAGTGCGTTCGAAATCCATGCTTCCCACTGTGAAAATGCCTGTAAAGGAAAAACCAGAGAGACCCACATCCACCCAACCATTGCATCTCCAAGCGTGAAACATTCAAACTGCTAAGTAAAATAGAAGTGCCATATTTTGCTAACTAGACATATGTGTGTGAACTTCTTACAAATCGCAAATTAAAATCACATGAGACACTTACTATTTGCGAATCATGTCCCTACTTTTTCAAAAATCTGCATAAATCCAATCCCAAACTTTTACAACAAGATTCATTACCAGGGAAGACTTACTAATGAATGCAAGTTTAGCATGAATTGCAACTTGTATACAAGTAGTAATGATAATAGTACTGGTGTACCGTACATGCCTATATACGTGACTAAAAGAATATATTTCTAGCGTAGGCTTTTTTTAAAAAAATGCACATGCTTTACACTGCGCCAGTAACTCGAGCATGAAGCAAGTTACTTTGTAGGCAAACAAAGAACACAAAATATCAGCCCTTAAAAAAATAAGCTTAAGTTAATTATTAGGATTTAGTACTAAACGAATTTACACAACTTTTTGTTTCAAATTGTTACATAGCTTCAGGGTGGAAAATATTTGTTATTACACCATCATCATACTAGAGGTGAAATTACTTGTTGTTTCGTTATCTAATAATAATGTGATTATTTAGATTCCCTGAACGCCAATGGAAAAACAACATTATTTGAAGTACTAATTCTGAAATGAATAAAAGTGATAACATATAACCTAACTTTAATTTTTCAAACAATTTTACCCTTATCTTTGTTTATGTCATAGTATAACTAATGCAATTCTACATTCATATTCGCCCAAGCGTTCACACGCTATACCTATTGCACACAGACACAATGCACAACTAGTACTAGATTCCGAGAGAAATGCCTATCTTAGTTTTAAACATTTAACTTTTTGTGGCTAGCTTATCTCCTAGAATCTTCCATCATAGTTTATTTTTATTGCTTTTTAAGCAGAAAATAATAAGTGCACGCATTATATAGCACTCTCAACTTCTACGGCTAACCGTTTGAATCTAAAATGTATTTAAACTGTGTAGATTTCATGCTCAGTGCTCAGAAAAATTTTCAAGATACTTGCATCTTGCATCATAGATACGTAAAAATCACCACCTCCATCTTATTTTTACAAATGAGCTTATCAACAGAATATCATCCAAGCTGAGACTCCCAATTAGCATTACCTAACTCAAGTCGGATATTGGGAACAGTTCCAATATTACTTCATTTTTAGTGAAAAATCGGCAACAATGCTTCGGAGGACAGCACATATGCTGAGTTTATTTTATCACTTTATCACATCTTCTGCTTCTTAAAATATTCGCACGGATTATCCGATTTAAAATCTTGATCTAACGATCTACACTCACCCCATTCTTATACACTGACGAGAGCTTCATATACGACAAAATCTCGGCTAGCATTTTCTTTTGAAAAAGGCACATTTTGAGAAACCGAAAGAAGCTGAATCGGCACAAAAATACGAATCTTTCCGCAACACAATATCCCACAATTTCTAAAGATAGCAAGAAGAGAATAATAAAGTCAATTCTCGATCATTCATGCTCTAGCTTAATTTACGTAATTTGTCTCATTATCTATTACTGCAAATGTCCTTAAAACTGACCGCTTCATCCAAAAATATCTAGTACACGCCGAGGAAAGAAGCGTTACCTCAATATGCTTTTTCGGATCTGCTTTTTACTGAAGAAAAGGAACTCATTAGCAAATTATTATTTATGTGAATTGCAGCATTCCTGGCTGGCCGTGGCGAACGCAGTTGCTGCCGAAAAGAATCATGGGCTACCAATGCATGACGACTTGTCGACAAGAAGTGATGATTTGATAACGATACATTCACTTCATATATAATCTACTCTATTATATCCCTAGATATATGATCCTTCTTTTTACAAGATTTTATTTTGTGCGCGTAGTAGTAGTATTTTCACATCTTTCACATTCCTCTTTTCGGCTCATTTTCTGACACGTTATTGCAGTAAAGTTTGTTACTTAATCTTAGAAAATAAGCCTCAATTTTTTTTTTTGCTGCAGTGCAACACTATGAAAAATTGTAACCTATAAATGTCTACTTCTTATTACAACACAGAAAGTTAGTTACCACTCATTACAACTTTTTTGAAGGTGTTAATGATGCGACCGTGTCTTATAGTATATAACTGTTTAATTTTATAGTTTTACAATATTATGATATCTTAATATGCTCTTCAGATACAGAGTATACGCGCAATTTACTGCTTCACACAGTGTACATAATACGAGAAGGGATCAATATGAGTAGACTCTTTGCAGTAAAAAAGGAAGCGCCCCGCTTGCATGAGTATCAAGATACGGTTCAGCTATATGAGTTACAATCGAAATGGGGTAGTTTTCCCCTTTAACAAGAAAGCTCTGAATTTTTAAAAACCCTTTAATTATTCCCCAGCTTGTACTTTTGCAGGCCCTTATAAATAATTATCTCAAGGTAACAAGATCCTGATCTTATCAAAGAAGAACATAGCGCATGCTAAATTATACCTACAGAAAATTGCCTGCTCAATAATATGCTTTTTAATATGAGTGCAAGTCATTACATCAGAGTTCAATAATTGTACGGAATGTCTACAAAAAGTAATCAATACGTACCGTAATTACTTTTAAAATCTCTGAAAGTTTTAAAAGTATCTTTTTCAACGTAGCGCGAGAGCCTTCCGTCCTCGTAGACAAGTGAAAACATGTACCTACCTTCATAAACGCTTCGATAATAATAGGCCATTAACATTCCATTAATGCCGACAGAATTTTAATTTTCTAACTTATTTCTTTGCTTGACAGGTGTGCAGTGCGGTTTACCTCAGATTAAATTATAGTCAGCCTTTGTGCGCGTGTCCAAACTTCCAGAGACCATGCTCAGTCAGCACGCGGACCGACGATGGACATACAATACCACTTGTAACAGGCCCTAAAAATGCCTATCAACAGGTTAGTGTGTTAATTACTTCCTCACTCATCCCTCGCTAGCTTCATCCCTCATAGTTCCAATTAAAATACACTTTAATCATCCCCACTAAAGTAACTCTCTATCATTTAGAATCATTTGATAGCCATTAGCCCTGTGGCATTCCCAAGCATTCGTGTGTAGCCAGTTTCGTTTCTATTTTCATACGTCATCCACTTCCCATTACTAAGTAAACTTTGCTAAACCAAACCAAAGAATTAATAAAAAAGGAGTGATCAGGTGTTCACACTTTCACACACATGTAAGCAAACCGCATAAAATCATGCCAATAATCTCTGCGTGTACCTAAATATTTAAATAAAATGAAGGGAAACCATAAAACTAGTATTGACTTGTTGAGCAGCCACTGTTTAAGTGAAGAGTTTAAAAAGCATTTAAAAATAATATTATTTTTACCATCCAATTATTGCTAAACCAGTCTCAGCGTCTGCCTCTATATCCCATCACTATCACTATACAATTAAGTTCTTCAATGCGAACTGAACTATCAAGATAAAACGTTAACATGATTTTAGCATTTGGAAATCCTCATCGCCTGAAAATTAAGACCACACCATTGACACGAAGTCGCTCTTATCATCAGTTCAGTACACTTAGCTAAAATTTAGTACCAAGTGAGAAAGTGTGTGCTGATCAGCATACTTGATCATCTTCTACTTTGTAGATTACAGCATTAGGCGGAAAAGACCTGTTCTAATAATAAAATGCATAAAACTTGTGTAAAACGATTTATTTGTAGCTTTGGTAAAGACCATCCCCCTAAAGAAAGGGCTTTCTTTTTGCTGAAAAAAAATTCCAAGAAGTACGGAAACCGATAATTGTTTACAATTTTTTGAGATCACACTGAG
>JAHZND010003973.1:0-11853 GCA_027744115.1 Acrocyrtus sp. NNG-2020 | reverse complement strand
CTGGTCCGTAAATGAGCAGTATGCTATGGGCAGGTTCGACTGTACACTAACGATGTTAATGCTGTTGTTTGTGATATTTTCCAGGAAATTCCAGAAGCCCAGCAAATTGCATTGGAGACTTCCAATGAGCTGCTTGCCCCAGACGCTCTTGTCAATCGAATCGAAAAAGACCTTAAAACAATTCGAGCCAACTTCCCGGCCGTTGCTAATGTGCATCATACCCACAAATGGAAGCCTGGAAAAGTCATCGTTAACGATGCAAAGAAGGAGGAGTTGGACAACATCACTAAAAGCTCCCTTGGGCCTGCTGATGTGAAGGCAATTTTCCAAGATAAAATATTCCTTGTTACATTCCAAAAGCCTTACAATCCAGAGAAGGTTGCAGAAATTCTCAAGAAGGACTTTGGAATAGAAAATGCTGACCCGGATGGAGTCATTGGGGGCTCTTCCAGTATAACTTTGACAACCGATCCATCCGACAAGAATACCTATAAGTTTATGAAGGGATGGGGAGATTGCATGGCTGGATGTATTCATAAGCACTTTTGGACATTCACTGTTGACCCAGAGGAGAATTCTGTTACATTAGTTGAGGAGTCGGGAGATGATCTCAGTGGAGCTGATTCTGTTGGAAAACCTTTCGAAATGGGGCCAAATGGGCCAGTGTAATTTTGTATTAACCTTTCATTTTTTCTTGCAGATAGAAAACTACCTTTTAATTTTATGCGAAACTGGTACGAAGTATTTCCTTCGAGAATAAGACTACAAATTTCCAAGATTTTTCGTTGTCCTATTATTACATAGCTCATTCTGGATGGAAGTGCTAAACCGATTAGTCCAGTTTGTAGTTGTTACTCCCTTATTGGCATGGCTTTACAGGCACTATGGATAAAATTAAAATTATGTACCTGGCTGTAATGGTGTAATAAAGATTTTACTGATTAATAAAATTTGTGCTTTATGCAACTTGTCCTGAACTTTTAAATAGGCAAACATGCATTTATTAAGAAACAATTTGATTTGTCGTTGAGACTTATTGATGACAAATATCATTATCTTTAATTGACAATGCAGTAGAAAGGTGCGTATGTTGAGTGATGGTGATGATGACACACGCACGATAAGAATCTGAGCGGGGTATAGCATCTCTAAATGCAATTTTGGTCTTGTTAACAGTGCACAGGCTAAGCTAATTGTCAAAATTTTGCAGCATATATGTATCGTTGCTATAAAAGGTGTAATTAGGTATGTAGCTACCTGAACGCAACCTCCATCGTCATCTTTGTTGCATACAACCAAGCAAGCAAACTCAGTTGAACTGGTCACTATTTCTGATCACTAAGACATTTATTTAAAGGCCATTTCTAGATGAAAACAGTTTATGCTAACACTAACAAGCCTTAAAATTACGGTAGTCAGCCTTCGCGCAATGCATCCTAATTCTGATGTGATACTCAGGTATTTGCTTGATAAATAAAGAACTATAAGAAAAATGGTAAATTGGGAACACTTTCTTCTCTGCGAGTGATAATGATACTCACAACTGACAACCTTCACCTTGACTTTGTCTTTGCCAGTCAGTTGAGATGGACTGTGGCTGTAACTGTGCTTGAGGTTATGTATGCGAATACGAAAATGCACCTAACGTATATCTTGGCAATTTATTCAACTTGATTATCAAGAGATATGGTAAGGCGGTAGTTTTGCCTGTTAAGTTTGATAATCATTGGCTATGTATGTCATGAAATCGTGTATTAAGTCTCATATCGTAGCCTTAAGTCATATCAATTAAAGCCTTCTGTTATAATTAATTATCCGTGTCAAAGGTCCGGAAATAAAGTTATAAAAACGAATAATTTTTTCAAATTTTCGAATCAACGCAGGGTAAAAATAAAATCGAAAATTTGAAAAAACTATTCCATTTTATTTTTACCCTGCGTTGAATTTACTGACTAGAAGGAGTGGCTGAGACTAGTACATCTACACCTTATTAACTACTAAACATTTTTTAAATATGCGATCGGCGTTTAACCATGATTTTTATCTGGATGTCAGATTACTACATAAAAATCGTCCAATTTGTGTTTTGGCCACCCAATAGAAAAAGAGCAAATAAATATTTTGTATTGTAACAGAATTATGCTATGCAATCTATTGAACTATAAGCTATCTTTGAATGGGAGTTTTGGCGATTTGGTTCATTTTACTTAACACTATTAGGTCAGGAAAGACGAGAAAAAACAGTCACACTCAACAATTTACCTGAAAGCTCCACTCCAAGTAAAATGCAATTAATTTACAAAATACTCCGCTGCTATTATGTAAAAGGAGTCGCATCCCTACTCCCACCGCATCTAAACTTACTGAATATTATGACTAGATGTTTAATGTGATGCATATGATGATGTAAATTAATGCAATAAGCGTAACGAGCAGCGCATTACTACTTTTAGCGACATATAGTCCGTCACGTCATTATTATTGGATTCTATTCTGAGACATGTCGCAGTTAGCCAATACCTGTCAACAGCGTGTAAAAATAGATAAATTATATCATAGCTACACTACAGTAGTAGCTAGTAGCTCCCTTCTGTAAGATTTGAAAAAAACGGCGATCATTAAGTTTTGTGTTTGAACAAGTAACTGACTGCAGATGACAGTTAATGGTGCCCACTGCCATTAAGCAAGCACGCATTACAATTCTTTCATGAGGGAAGAGGACATTAACACTGTCGCAGCCAGAGCTACCAGGTAAGGCTAGTAGTCACTTTGCAACTTTCATGCAAGCTCATAAACTATTACATTATGCTCAGCACGCCCTCGAATCCTGATTCTATTGAAATTCAAGGATTTGCTGAAATCATTTTTGACCAGTCTCTCTGTAGTACTATTATAGGTACTTTAACATTCACTGAAAATAGGGTCGCGCGGCACTTGTCTAATAACTGAAAGTTGCAAAGTCACGATCAATGAGCAATTGCCTAATATCTATATTACCTGTCGATTCCCTACGTCGGCCTTTTACATTAACATCATCAATTAGCAAAGTTTTAGCTCGTCGAACTACGGGAACGGGTCTAAAAACTTAAATTCATTCCGGAGGGCATTAACTTTTTAATTACACTTGCGATAAATTACATCTTAATTCCATTAACAGTCTTTAGCCCCTTGAGTCCCATTTACAGCTTAAGATTTTTATTAGGCGGTAGGTATTTAACATTTTTATCGACTCATCTTATCGACACGCGCTGTTTTTATTACTATTCTAGTATCCTCCAGTTTGCATTAAAATTAAACACGATTCTTCTCAAACAAGCATCTCTACGTGTATAAATTAAGCTCGAGATCAGACAGAATTAATGAAAATCATGAACCTTCAACAGTAAGATCACTATCTCTCCTTGAGTTTTTCCAGTCCATAGTCAATAGCGAACTGAAAGTTCTCACTAGGCTACTAGAATAAAATGCGAATGTTAAAAGTGCATATTCATGATACTATGCTAGAGTACATTGAATAGTCTGTTGAATTGAAACCCGTGCCGTTATATTAAGAATTCCAGCTCACTCCAGTAAAGCAAGACAATAGCATTAGGAATGGTTTTACAGCGATATCAATGAGAATCTCACAGTCCAAAGATAAACAAGCAGATACAATAAAAATCGCTTACATATTAGCTTCGCTTTGCATGTCTTAGGGGCTGATTGCAATAATGAATGGATTTCATCCTCTGATTAAAAAAATTTAAAAGTACATGTATTAAAACCTTGCTATTTCGTACTTTTAAGGTGAGTCTAATGCAAGAATTTCAGAGCACAAATATATATGGATTATTTATTATTTATGTAAAAAATGGACTACATTAAATCAGTTTTTAATATAATTTCCCTGAGAGTTTTTATTTTGTGGTTGCAGCTGTGCAAAGCTACCGAAATACGCATACTTTTTGCATCGTCGGCTTTCCATATTATTAACTGCTACAATCAGTAGGATTTATGCTTTTGGTGCTAATACCAGAGCAAGCTTCAATTTTATGATACCTTAACGGCTCTATAGTTAGTTACCTATCTGGGCGCAGATATGGAATAGGCTGGTCGCGAGTTTTCACACAATGAGTAAAAAAGGTAAACCCAGACAAAGCAGGTCCTCTCCTTTCGTTTCCGTATAGCCTACTACCAGCACCAACTACACGAACTAATCTTTTCATAAAATAATTTTAAATGGTAGAGCTGCTGATGCTGATTGTGACTGTGAGAAGCAGGTATGCAGCTCCCAAAGTAATAAGTGCAAAAGCCATGCATGTATAAGTAAACAGCGCCTGTTTAACTATGAAAAGCTTGATCTCTCCCTCTCTCACCTTCCGTCCAAAGCAATTTTATTTTTTGCTATCTTTACTCTGCAGTACACTTTATAAATACGCTGTAATGTATCCGGACGAATTTCAGTAACCATTTCATCCTTCGCCACTAAACTAGCTACAATTAACTTATGTACAATGTTTGGCATCATAATCTGTATAATCTGTATGTAAACTTATAAAGAAGTAGGAAATCATAAAAAATATTAAATCTCACTTGTGTCTTGTGTCTTGTCAAAAGAAGTATTGACGTAGGTAACTTTTCTACTTTTTGACTAGTCTCGTCTCTTTACTCAACGCACGCGGTGTGGTTTCTGCTGTTTGGAGTTCATTGTTGCTTTTAATTTGCAGGTGAACACATTCCTGATTTTCTGCTGTAGCAGTAGACTCTGATCTACATAATTTTTGGCTGGGGTAATCCATTTGTATAAATTTTTGTTATTCATTAATTGTGATATTTATTATTACACATTATACTGTAAAAAATTGCATCACATATCGCATGAGTCTGCTAAGTTGAATGCTTTATATTGTCAGTGTCAGTCATCATTGTGTGAAGTCCCTCCTTCCAAAAAAATTGAAAGGATTGCCACACGCATATAAAAATGATAAGTATACGGTTTACCTGAAAATCATTCAAGTGAAGTGAGATTTTTGAAGATTAGCAATTTTCCATGCACATTATAAGCAGTTCTTCATGTTGTGCTGAAATTTTTTCGCAAAACAATTGTTTCCTCACATATTCTTCCACAAAAGAATTTATTGGTGGTGGTGTTGGTGGTATCTATTAAATGCAGATTTGTTATCTTTTGTACAAGTATTGTAAGACTAGAAAAAAAATCTTTGTTGCAATTCACAATTGAGGAATGAAGACGGCTGCGTTTAAAGAGTTTCAGCTTTGGGGCATTCCTTTTATTTCTTTTTAATTAGAGGCTTCCATGCATGCCTGCGTAGTGGCATGTTGAAGAATATATAAGCTCTGCTATTTAGTATTTATCTCCAAGCATCTTTTAGTTCATCTTCTCCTGCCAAGAAAATATAACCGTTTTTGGTGCTCTTCTTTGGGTGTCGACTGTCGACTATGTTGGCAAGCTAAATGTGGTGAGATTTAGGAAAAGATTTTTATTGTTAATCTGTTTTTGTTACAGTGTTGGAGTGACTTTTTTCAAAACGTGGAACTATTCTTAAATAAAAATCTGATAGTACTTAAACTAGAGGAAAATACAATTGGACTAATGTGCTGCAAGGGGCAGACAAAAAGATGAAGCATCCAAATTTTCTTCGTACTGTGATTCCTGTGTTCAAAGTGATCTCGTTTTTTGTGGTGGTAGTCTCCAGCGATGGGTCAGACAAGAAACAGCCAAATATCATATTTATTCTTGCTGATGACGCGGTATAATAAAAATCTCAATTCTGCCGATTCACTATAATTTTGTGGCATCTTGCGGTGCTCTCAAAGTAAAAAAAGATTGTGGTTACGGACAAGTGACAGTTGGCTAATCTCATTTTCAACTTTATTTACTAGGGCTGGAACGATTTTAGCTTTCACGGATCGCCCCAAATCCCAACTCCAAATATAGATGCACTAGCTTTAAGTGGGATTGTGCTAAACAGTTACTACGTGTCGCCATTATGTACTCCGTAAGTTTTAAGTTTTTTTTAAATGTGAATTTCTAAGAATGTCGGCAATGTCGCAAGCGCTTCATGCATCTTTGAAATTTGTGTTTTGCAGAACGAGAGGAGCGATAATCACTGGAAAGCATCCTATTCATTTAGGTAGGTGATAATGAAGATGGACTGGAAATTTACAAGCTTCGTAGTAATTGTTAATTCCAGCTTAAGACATCCTTTTTACGAATTATGATTTCCCTGTGTAGGCCTACAGCATTATGTAGTAATGGGAGCCACGCAAGGAGGTCTTCCTCTTAGTGAAAAGCTCCTTCCCCAATATCTGAAGGAGCATTGGGAAGCAGGACTACTATACCCATATTTCTGTCGACGGAAAAGACGCTGATGTAAGTGAGCTAGTCAAATCAAAGTACTTAAATTATGTAATTAGTAAAAAAGTATGCATACAAGAATATATGGCCATGATCATGAACTTAAAACAAGTCCTCCCTTGTCCAGTCATAGTTGGAAATGCTCACGCGCAAAAACAAGACAAGTAGCGTATGCATTGCACCTTTAGATAACCTTTTCTGTCGCTTCTTTTTAATACCCAATTACTAGCGCGCTTGTAGGTCAAGGTCAATTGCGATGACGTTATGTTAGGTGATTGTCGGCGGAGATGTAAGAATCAGTCTTGGTGTTGCTGAACGAGACTGGAACTTGGGGCAAGTTCCAGCGCACCTTGCTAGATATTGCAGAACAAGTTCTTTTATAGGATACTACTATATGATATCGCTGTAAAAAGTCTACAGGAAAAAACGTTTTAGTAATAAATTTGCCAAAAGTTTCTGCGTTATTGTCAGTTCAGTTCAGTGTATGTATTTTACAAAATACAATTGATTTTTACAGGGAAATTCATGTTGGGGATACGATTTCAGAAATAACACAGATATTCATCGAACCGTGTTTGGCCAGTATGAGTAAGTCAAATTATTAGTAATAAGGAGAAATGTTGTTTGCTATTTTTTCTGTGGCTTATCGAATTATCCAAGGTGGAAAATTAGTTTCATTCTTGAATGAAATTAAAGATTTTTTTGTGAATCAATTTCAGCACGGACCTATTCACAGATGAAGCTATTAAACTTATCTATAGACAGCCCGCAGATAAACCAATGTTCATGATGGTAAAGCCCAAATTAATATAAAAAATTCCATGTTAAGATTGCATTGCTTTTTTCATTCAAATTGTGTATATGATAATATCCCACAAATTTATAGATTAACCATATCGCTCCACATTCTGCAAATTCATATGATCCTTTACAAGCACCGAAAGAAAATGTTAATAAATTTAAGGCAACTATTGAGGATGAAAATCGTCGGAAATATGCAGGTAAATAAGACTCGCATCTCCAGACTATTAATTGTTATCTGTTAGGAAATGAATTAATATTTTTAATTAATTGCTACTCTCCAGGAATGGTGGATAAGCTCGATGAATCTGTGGGTTTGGTAGTTGAGGCATTATCCAGGAGAAAAATGTTAAGCAATTCGATTATCGTTTTTGCAAGCGATAACGGTGGAGCACCTGAAGGATTTGATCTAAACTACAGTTCCAATTGGCCATTGCGTGGGGTAATTTGAGCCATCAATGCGAAAAGATTCTGCCCGCTTTGACAAATATTCAAGCAATGATTTATAATTTTTTGTAAAAAAAGGTTAAGAATACGCTGTGGGAGGGTGGTACTAGAGTAGCTGCAACAATTTGGAGTCCACTTATAAAAAACAGGGTTTCTCGAGATATCATGCACGCTCAAGACTGGCTACCTACTTTATATGAAGCTAGTGGTAAAGCCTTAATTACAAAGATATTTATTTCCTGCAGCTCATAATTGAGAAGTAAATTAGATGAAATGATGATAATAGGAGGTGACAGGTAAAATTGTAAGTTTTGTATCACTTTTGACTTTTGACAGGTGGTGACGTCAGAAATCTTAGTGGCATTGATGGAGTCAGTCTATGGAGAACGTTCACTGATGGCCATCCCTCTCCACGAAATTCGTTCCTATATAATATAGGTTACTATATAATACAATGAATAGTATATGCGAAAGCTTACTACATGCAATATAATTGGTTATAATTTATACCCTTTACGTTCCCTCTAGATGACATTTATAACAATTCAGCAGTGCGTGAAGGACCATGGAAGCTGATTCAAGGTATGGAGACGTCCCTTCCTTATCCATCCATTTAAGCTTGTCGTCTATGTCATTTACCGCAATTTTTGTAATTACTCACGCGAAGCAGAAAAGATCATGAAACTGGCAAAATATTAAAATTGCAATTGTTTTTAGGAAATATAAGTACAAACGACCTAGGTGGAGGCGTCTGGGACTCATGGTAAGTAGGCTTACTTTTTTATATTTAAGTGACCTATTTTTCAGATGACAGATTGAGATTGATAAATGTTGGAAAAAGACTTTTTTCGAAAAGGGGTCGGTCGGATCGGTTGACTAGGGGGTCCGAATTTCAAGAATTTAACATAAGCGGTATTGCTAGGGGGTATAGATTTTAATTGGTTTACTAACCAAACCATTGCGAAAATTTTGAAATTTTGGCAAAATAGGGGGTCCCAGAATCGACCCCTTTTCGAACTATGGCAAAAAGTTGACGTTGAAACAGTGAACAATGCAAGACTAAAGTTATCTAATGTAATGTAATTTTTAGGTATGGCCCTTCAGGGAGGTCAGCAGGGTTCCCTTCTGTCAACCTTCTCGTGCCAAAAATCGCGTCTAGTGTAGCCGCAAAAGCTATGGTGTATTCAGGAATGCGGTTGAATCTCACTAAAATGGGAGAAATTCAGCATGCGGCGGAATTCAATTGTGACCAGACAACAACGAAGAAAATTGCATGTAATGCATTTCAAGCGCCATGCCTATTTAATGTGGAAGAGGATCCTTGTGAATTGTACAATCTTGCTGAAGCAAATCCGACAATAGTGCAACGGCTTAAGCGTCTAATTAACGAGCATAATAAAACTGCCATTCCTCCCATGAAACGGCTAGTTCATGCTGAAGCTTTCCCACGATATCATGGAAATGTGTGGACAACGTGGGAAACTCCTGATTCCGATGGAAGTGATAAGAATCCCACTTTAACTACAGCCAGCAAACTTCCAGTCACCGGTAGCCCCAGTGACCAGTCCACTCAGTCCGGACAGGGTAATGATAAAAACTCAGGAAATGGATTGGCAGTCAACTTCTGGGTAGGAATTCTCTCCATTTCATTCGTCTCAGTTGTAAACCGTGTGTAGTGCTTTTAAATGAGGTAGCCCTTTCCGAAATTTCTTCCGGGTGCAATATATTTGATAGCAAATTAATCTAGGTAATGGGATCCACGAATGCATGAGAATCCTTACTCAATTTGTAATATTACCACTTAACCACGTTTTTATTGACTTGATTTTGTTTTTATTACTTGTTTCACCATTGCATCCATATCAATTCGATTACAATTTTGTTGTTGACTATTTGTTATTTTTGTTCCTGTTTCGTTTATCGTTAGTTTTAGTTGTAGTCATGTTTTATCACTGGGTGCATGCACGTAGCACTTGTATTAGAATGAATGTAATTTTAAGTATGTGACTTATTCTGTAAGAGTAAATTTAACACAATGCATGCCACCTTTGCATTACACCCGGGGTTCGTTTATTTTGCAGATAACTCGTGATATGATAAGGTGAACTGAAAATCGTAATTTTTAAACTACTTTAAAAACCATACTGTGCCTGATAATTTTGAAAATATGTTTAAATTTTAAACAATTGTTGAAGTATTGACAAAGAAGGTATAAAAATGTAGGAAGCAATTAGTAGCTAATGAGAAGCGCTATAAATTTACATTTGACAGTTAGTATCGGCATTTTTCTTAGCACTTGCACGATCACTCCGTACCTGGAATTATAATCTTTTGTGATATAGGCCTGTTAACATGAAGAAGGTATTCTACATGAACTTTTAATACCAGAAAAGTTGCAAATTAGGGTGAACAGGTGATTACTTGGATTTATTGGATCTATCCTTCCCCTTACAGGTAGCTTTAGGTTTAACATTTCGTCTCATTATCTCCAAATTAGTACCTTTACGAGTGAAATAGAGCTCTTCTTAACGAAGTCTCTTCAAGTCATGGAGTGTCGAATTTTACGAGTTTGTCTGGGTCTACTGTGATGTGTAATGATTAAAAATAATATTTTTGCTTGAAAGTGAATGTACAAAAAATGTAAGTGTAGCATTTTTAGAGCTTGTATTAGCTGCTAGCTAAAAGATATCAAATTTTCACATGACTTATCCTTTCACATCTTCTATTATGAGCCAAAGAAAAAAATATTTTGGGAACAAAAAATTAGTTGAAGAAAGGATGTGGATGTATGCTAATACACACAATAATTTTTATCGACAGTATTTAAATATTACGACTGCAATTATTGCTGAATCAAACTGAATTTTAATTTAACCTTGCTCCTATTACCAAAAAAGGAATATTCCCAGCACAATCTGGTTTTTAAATATATACCTTATGTAAAAACAAACTACAAAAATTTGCTGATTAAAACCTACGTATTGTTCATAATCTGAATGTATATTCACGTTTAAAATGGACCAGCACTACAAAAAATTTCGCGTCTTTACATTCTCTACAATGTTTTTTGACTACACATGCACTGACTGAAATTTTGCACCATGTACAGAAAACTTCTCTTGCACCTTCAATTACACTAGGCTAAAGCAAAAAAAATTCACTAGCTTAATTTTTTAGCTGCTCACTCATGCATGAACTATCAAATGGCTCAATCATTGCAAATCACCACTTGCAAATTATAGACCTACGACACCGACACCACAATACTGGAAAGAGCGGTAAGCAGTTCCACAAAAAATGTTGCGAATGCTCACGCGTATTTATGCCCCATAAATTTAAATTACTATATTTATCCTCCCTAATTATATTTTTCTTTGTATCATAACTTCAAAATTATTTTAACCTTTTGTCCTCTTTCTACCTACCTATTTCTACTCTCTTTTTTTCTAAAGGGCTTTTCTGGACTTAAGAAGCCATCTCACCCTTCATTTCCTTCACATTGGATTGCGCACAACCTTGTCGTGACTCCACCTCCTTCATCATCTTCATCAGTCAAATCTATTTCCTAATTTTTTCCAGACTTTCAGAAAAAATTACAATAGCAATAACCACAATATCCCACACAGACAGCGCAGTCATACGCGTACCCGTCAGCATAATTATAATTATGGCAATAACCATAGTCCTAGTCCTAATAGTAATAGTAATCATGATGATGAGAGCGATGAAGATGATGACAGACGCGGTCACGAGTATAATTTCCGAATTAATCAAAAGGGAGCATGGAGCTCAGACACGCCCATCTGGCCAAACAGTCCGGTGGTGCCTGAAGCAGGAATTGGAGGAGGAAATAACTTGTATCCTACCTTCTATCATAAAACATATATGTAATGCAAGCTAAAAAAAGATTTCGAGTTGCCGAAAATTGTGATTTTTAAAGCGTTCTATCTATCAAAAAATAAGCGTAGTTTTCAAGCATGGTTAGCTTGTCTTCGGCCATATTACAAGTTCTCACTTTTGTGCACGCAAACAGAACAAGGTGTGCGACTTAAGTTTCGACGTTATTTTTATTTTTATAGGTTTACCTGATTTATTTATGCATGTATAATACAGCTGGATTTTAATAATGCAATGTTTAAGCTCTTTTAACCATTGACCTGTTATTCTGGCGGAGAACCGAAAAAGTAAATGAATGAAAATTTAAAGATTTGAAAGTGGAAGGAAACTCGACTACCTTAGAACCTTTAAAA
>JAHZND010003972.1:0-22518 GCA_027744115.1 Acrocyrtus sp. NNG-2020 | reverse complement strand
TCATCATAACTCACCCCTGTTGTCTTTGATATATCAAATTAACAAACTTTATTGTTGGGAACTCAACAAGCTTCTTCGTCCGTCGGTCAACCCTGCCGCAAAATAATTTTTCCCCTGGTACTAATGACAAACTTTTAAAATTTTAGCTACAGGAATGAAAGTCGGGCGCCCCTTTGATAGAATATTGCATTGCACGAGTCCATATTTTTTGTAAAAAGAGTTCTTTATCATGATGGTGAAAAAATGAAATAAGGAGCAGTTGTAAAATGTGTATAAAATGTATTATTATACTTTTACATTTAGTAGCGCGATAGAAACTTTTAGCAGAAAAAGGGAATTTCTACAAATTGCTAGTCTAGAGAGCGTTCTCTCTGAAAACGTACGCTTTTAATACGTGCAGAGATGTATAAATGGTTTGAAAGTGCCTTTATTCTCTCAATTTCATCTATAAACTGTCTCCCCGTCGGAGCAAGTGAAGTTAAACGCTGTGACAGAGCCCGGAAGACATACACTTTTTTACTGTATACTTGCTACGGGGTAGCAGAAAAGTGTTTTCCAGTTTGAGTAAGCGACAACGGACAGCTCGTACTTATTACTTCAGCCAAGACAGAGTCTACTTCAGTGTCAACTTACAGCTTGGTAGGGCATGATCGTGGTTTTATGCCTCTCCGAAGCAGCCTCCACTTTTTTCGGCACGAACTCATTTCATCACCAACAAGAAAGGGGTGAAAATAAAAACAGCAGTAAAAAATTGAAAATGAAACTTTTATTTCAATTAGATACTGTCTTTCCGGAGAAGTTCAAAACACGTAATTGAATTTTTCAAAAACCTGATTGCCATTGATAGAAACTAAAAAGTTCTTTTTCCTTTCTCTCAATTGTTACATCACTCTCGTGATGAATTTGGCTGTAAATGCTTTTGAACATGCACTATTAAATTTATTCAAGTTAATTTAATATTACCCCGAAATGTATAATGCACTTTTGGCTTTAAGTACTATCTCACTGCACCAGACTCCGTGTAGCCAGTCCTAAAACACTCTCAATGAGTCACTACTAGTGCTGGTAGTGCACTTTAATTTTTTGGATATTAAAGGCAAACTATGAAAAGAAAGCTGACAGACATCAGAGAAAAAAGAAACTCTTTTTAAAAAATCATTTCGTCCATTATTATACATCAACGTAATGAATAATATCACCAAACAAGCTGCAAATTAGTATTCTTCCAGTATAGAAAGTATAGTGATGGTGCTTTTTTCTCACAATAGATTTTTATTAATCCCTTTTCCATTGTCCATGAAAAAAAAATCTGCATTGATTTTTCTGCCTTTATTACACAACGACACAATTATGAGAATAGCAAAATATTATGTGGGGGAGAATAGAAAGGGGACAGAGTCTGCTGCTATACCACTGCCATCATAAACATTACACCATAACACGCATATGCCCCTCGATTTCCAGTCAACTCGTAAGAAATTAGGATTCCAATCTCGCTCCCAGTGTAAGGTTATGATGAGTAGAGTAGTAGAAATAATAAACATATTTTATTATGCAGAATAATGCATTTTTCCCTACAGCGTTTCACTAATAAGTATTTTAAGTCAAGCTGTTTAGAACAAAAATGAGACATTCTTGCAGTGAATTTTAACGCGTTGTGTGCATACCAAAAACTGGGTGTATTCATAATGCGAGCACTTTTCGACGGGAAGTTGCGTAAAAAACTTTCCATTTTGCTCGAGAAGGTGACACAAAAATATTTATTAATGTAACGTCTTCTCTCAGCACATTAGCTACAATTTTACAAAATTAATACTGTGATTACAGTGTATTCCCATTTCATCATTAGTGTCGCGACATTCATCAGCACCTTTTGTAACCTTATCCATTTCCCTCAACAATAGACCAAGAAGTATTATTATCCACCGACACCAGTCAACCCCAACAGTTTCAGGGAACACTATTTTAAAAAAAAATTTGTACAGCCATTCAATTGAAAACGAAGTAAAAGTAGAAATGACTTGTGAAAAAAATATCTCTGCATTGTGTGAGTAGGAAGTACATTACACTGCCTTTTCCATTCATACCATCAAATTTTACAGCATTTTAATGATATAAATTATTATGAAGGGGTGAATTTTCCTTGCCATAATAGCATTAATAATGGCAACAAAATAATGATGCTGATAATATGTACCCTTTCCCCTTAAAGAATGTTCCAATCCGTCATTCATTAGTCATCATAATCATCATCAGAATGCTCAATCATGCATCTCATCTCGTCATCTCTTTCATACTTAGAAAAAGAAGTTTAAAAAAAAATTTTCTCTGCTCTCCGTAAGACAGCACTATCTAACTTTACATTGCCACTTAAACGTTATATTGCATTAGATGACTCTTATCACTTCGATATATGCCATATATCATTATCTTGACATAATCCTACATTCAATGGAACGTTAGCATCAGCAATCTTATTACTAATTCCAAAAATACTTGTTACAATGCAACATTGGGCAAGTTAATACAGACGGATATAGATATAGCCGCACTTTTTCGCGTCATCATTACAACACTCAGATTTTTTGGTAGTGTGTCAAGTGGTCATAGATTAAATCATATCAGACTCAGCAACTGCAAACTACCAAAAACTCACAGTTAGTAGGCAGTAACGAGTGACTAGGATCATTATTCATATTGCTATTATTATCCACCACTCCGAATAAATAGTACAATTTACGTTAAAAATTAGTCTATTATACAACTGAATTCCTTGTAAACTCTTCCCTATAGATGGTACAGTTATAAATGAAAAATTCCATTGGATATCATGCCATCATCAGAGATTTTCTTCTCTTCCAAGTCAATAGCTAGCAGCTACAATGGATGTATCTAGCAAATCATAATTTAAAATACTTCTGTCTCTTCCTCATTCAGAGTGGTACGTGTCTTCATGTGTATCCTCCACTATCAGCCCTCTAATAAAACTGAAGGAACTCAAGTTGTTGGAATTTTATATTAGATATAGCTTTCATTCAGGATTGCTGTGTGCTGCAATCAATAATTCATTTCATGTCTTTTCTTCATTTCTAGCATTTATAGAGCCTCAGTGTATGGCCCATACCTACACACTTCTGAATAACTCTGATGTCCTCGTGGAGGATGGCATTTCCCTCTTCTCAATAACATTTAATTCTTCTTCTCATCATGAATAATCTGCATATTATGAATAATATTGTGCTCCTTCTCTTCATCAATTGATTTAGTATCCTTATTAAGTATACACTCTTTTATTAGCCTTTATGTATTAGTTAACTGTAGTCACTGCAGTGTAGTGTGTATCAAAACGTGATTAAAATATGGAATGTAGATATACATTTAAGGCCAAAAGTTTTTTTGCAACTACATTAAACGTATGTGCTCATATAGTCAGTTTAATGCAAAGATGCAGCAGTAATAAAACGTGTAGTTTGAAATTTTTTTAATAAATTATTTTCGAACGGAGATTTTTGACGTAGATGGAAGTATCTAGATCACGTTATGAATCTTAACTCTGTGCGAGGCATATATCGTGGTAGAACATTACCATGTACTCCGCAATATATTCCATTTAAAACGATAAAACAAAAAATGATTTTTTTCAATTTCCTTTTCCCATCTAACATGTCATCATGTACCTCTGCAGTTTATTACATTGACAAAAACATGGACACTAAACATAATAAAAAATTCTCGGCAGAAACAAGCAATCAATTATGATGAAAGAATGAGTTTGGGGCAAAATAAGTCAGAAACGAACCTCTCTCTACCCCTCGTCCTTCTCGTCTAGCACACAATGCAAAAGCCCTGTGCACAGGAAACTGCCAGTATTCCGTCGCCATTTCTGTACTCCACATAATGCCCTGTATATACTTTTCCGTGTGCACAAACAAACTACAAAGAAAAACTAAAAATGGAATATCCGGACAAACTTTATTCTTTCTTTCTCTCAGCTTTAACAAGATTTAAAAGCAATATCCCTTTTAATATTGCAAATATTAATGTTGGAAGACGATGAAAATGACAATAATATGATATGTAGTTTGCGTCATGAGAGTGGACTTATTGTGTTCCCGTCTGCAAACACACAGTCTGCAAGAGCAGGCAAACACAACGCTGAAAAACAAACTTCCTTAGAATAACAAGCCACCTATATAAATAGCTAGGTATGCACATCTAAAATATTCAGCGCTTAAGAGTATAACTAACTCCGTAAATATTCATTTCGGGCACATAAAACATATTTTACATCTTAATAATAAAAGATCGGCCTAGGAAATCGAAAAACGAGAAAAATCAAAACAAGGTGCTCTATCATAAGTCTCTCTTTTTAAGGAGAAAAAACACCTCACCTTGTTCTCTTTTCTTTTCTGTACAACGACTCATATATCACATTAATAGGTTCACAAGCACCGAAGGCCTACTCCTCATCCGTAATAATAACATTATTTCCTAATACAATATATATAAATTGGAACTGGAGATAAGGACAAGTTATCAACATTGTCATCATCATTATCCCCTTTCTTCTTAACTACATTGAAAAATATATAGTTTCCTTCCACTTTTTTTCTCTTCTTTTCCCCCTACAATGAGCTAAATTTACACGGATACGAGATATTATTATTATGATTATGATGATGCTGTTTGTCTACATATATCTCACTTTGAGCCCTAACTGCCTTTTATACCGTTAAAAATCTTTTTTTCACTTGTTTCGCATCGTACGTGTTGTCCTCTTGTCGTCTCCGATTCTCTCCTTGAATTCATCTCCAAAGAGAAACAAGTAAAGAAAGATATATGGTGTTCTATATCCTTCCCGATCTCTCCTGTTTCCCTTTCTCTTCAGTTTTTTTCCAAAAATAAGAAGCTGAGCACATATTTTCTTTAAAGTTTTTTTTTGCATTTTATACTGTTAAATTGGATAGAGGAGAGAGCTTGCTTTTCCAATTTTTTCGTTTTAAATTAAACGATATATTACAATTGGTACAAGGAGTAAAGCTTGCGAGCACCCCTCCTCGTATCTCATCCACTCTCTTGTACATTCCCCCCATCCAAATAAACAGGGAACAGTGTCTTCTTCCTAGAAGCGCTCTAGAATTCTGTGTATTTAGCTACACACAGTACACTGTGACTGTACCTACTCGCAGTGGCAATATTTGACATTGGAAGAGAGTANCAGGGAACAGTGTCTTCTTCCTAGAAGCGCTCTAGAATTCTGTGTATTTAGCTACACACAGTACACTGTGACTGTACCTACTCGCAGTGGCAATATTTGACATTGGAAGAGAGTATGAAGGAGGAAAAAAGTGAAAAAAAATTCAAGAGACGTAAATAATAATTCATCTATATTCCATTATAAGATTGGATGAGTAAGAAGAAAGCAAGTTTCATCATCATCATCCTCATCCATTTTTTTTGTCTAGGAACAAGGAGACTTTCCATTATTGTTACATACTTGTACACACTCCAAAAAGCAGTAGATTTTTTTCTAACAAAATCTTTCTTTAACGACCCCAGTACAGCCGAGGATGTTTTAGATATATTTTTTTGAGCAAATACCAGAGACTTTTGCCGTTAAAGGGCCTTAAAATAAATATATGATGACGAAAAAGGGTGCCCTATTATTGGTGGTGTTTGATTAACAAAGTTCATTCCACATTCAATTTTTTTTCCTTTCTATTATTAGTAGGGTGAAAAGAAAGAAACGTCATGGAAGGAAATAAAAAAAAACTAGCCATATAAAAATGATTGCTGTCGCTATTTACCTTGGATTTCGATACATAAATCCATTATTACCTAGTGCTCCCATACATTCGCAAATATTAGGGTAAGTTGACATTCACAATAGTAATCTGTAGCGTTTTTCTCTTCCCGTCGTCTTTCCTTTCTTTTTTTTGCGATACATACCCAACCATTTTTTATTGCTGGCGCTCCACTACTATCAACATTCTATGGTGAAATCATTCGAGTTCCTAAATCGATTTCCGTCTTGTTTCAAACACGTATGAACATTATGTAAGACATTACATGGACCATTTCTATCCCAGCTAGGTTAGCTTCATCAGCCGTAATATGGGCATCCACCTATGCTACATACAGAATTAATAGTATAGTTCATCGGACGTCAGGGGACTATTTGTTAAATTTTTTTAGTCTTAAGCCATATTTCAATATAATCTGACGTGTAATCAAGATTATTTTGGGAGCAGTAACACTACCATATTCGTACAGTGCCGGATAGGAGAATTTACTTGTTCTATCGTGCTATTCCATCCACATACAATGTAGTGGGGAAGGAAGCAGAAAAACTCTCCGAAAATTTTATACTGTATGGGCTGCTTTAGTGACGCAGTTCTGTAAAATATGTACCTAGCTTGATTTTCACTACACATTATTAAGACTCATTCCTTTGAGATTACTACATCCAAAGAAGTAAACTTGTAATAATCTTGATAAAGATATTTTAATGAAGGCGATTGCTGAGTAAATACTGAACTGTACGCATGAATATGAACAGTAGAAAGTCTGTTCATAATAATGAACAGTTTATACTTTGTACAAATCGGAAAGCAAAATACAACAATTTTTTTTGTTTTTGATTAGTTCAGTTTAGTGTGAATGGAATTGTTGGAACAGAAGAGTTTTTATTAAAAATCATATTTATATGTGGGCATATTTTACTACTGTTATTTTTTCAAGATGCATAATATTTTTGAGTTCATGCTTACGCTGCCTTGAAATCTACCCTACCTTCCCTTTGGACTTATCAGAAAGAGTGACAAAGCCGGCATGATCTTCCAACTCGTGTTAGTCCCGACTTTGGAGTTCACACTTTGGAGTGTATGCACATACGCGAGCAAAGGAAAAAACAGATCAGCCCAGCGATTCGATCGAAACTGCGACTGTGAGCCCAAACATTGAAACATGTTCTATGCAAAGCAAAGAAGATTTAACAAAAGGAAGAAAAGAAGGAGATTCACAAATTCCCCTTCCTATTTTCATTTCATTGCCATTTACTTTAAACATTCATTATAAGCTGGGGTGTCTGTCTGTTTCCCTATACACTTACATACAGCTCCTATATGTGCACGTAGTAACGAGTAAAAAGAATTTTAGAGGGAGCAGCAGCACCAGCTTTGACAAGCTATTATTCATTTCAAAGATGACAATCAGAACAGTGGTGAAGAGAAAAAAATCAATCGTGTTATCTTTCAACATGATTAATTCCTTTTGCTTTTATTGCTTTCGTTTCAATTGTGACAGCTTCGTATTATTATATAGATGGTCGACGCTGTAGTAGTGTTATCTGCACAATGTTCCTCCCTGTCTATGTCTGTTACTGTTACTGCAGTGCTTGCAGTATTCTTTGTGTTTATTGAATTGTTCGTTAACATATCTACAGAATGCAGTTAGCTCGAGTTGGCACTAGGGGCAATCGCAATTTCAAAGGAAGGAACGAGTTAAATTATTATAGATGTACCTTCATGGCCATCTCTAATATGTAGTAAAATCATGACCGTTTCGAGCGCTGAACTGAATAGATTGGATCATCCAACTTTTGGGGTAATGTATGAATCTCGGACTAAAATGTAATGTCATTTTCTAACTACAAACTTTCCTGTTTCTACAGCGCAGTGGATGAGTAGGCTGAAAGCAGAGGCATGTAGACCACAGTGTTCCAGCCGTTTTATGGTGTTAGTAATGTGACATGTTTACAGGCAGGTCACGTGAAAAAAATATCCTTCTACACTATCTTCGCCATTAAAAAAGTTGAGTGAAAAAATTCCCTGTAATTATTCATGTATCCATCAACCTCCCTTAATGAAATTTCGATAAAATCTTCGACAGCCTAAACATAATGTTTTGATTAATGATATAAACTATTCACCTATGCTTATTTATGCACAGTAGAATTAATTAAATAATGCAGTGGGTGCTGATGTTTGGAAAATAGTGGAAAATATTGTAAATTTTAAATAGCAGGGTAATAGGAAACTTCACTTGAAACCACAGGACATTTTGCTGACTGATGACAGAATTAATCGAGCTATTCTCGAAAAAAATATTTTTTTGACTCAGACAAGCATCAAATAAAAAATTAATGAGGGATATACCAGAAAGATACATCTCTCTGAAATGAATACATTAAAAGAAAAAAGTCAATTGTGTTATCCTCACGTGGATCTTGAAACTTTTACGATCCCATCTCATAAATCAAAAATACTAAAGTCAGTCCTTCTTTTAAGACTTTGGGCAGTCATACAAAAAAATGTTAATATGCATACTTTACCGAAAGCCTCATAGTTGAACACGGTGGACATTCTCAACAATAATGCATGCCAGGTTTGGTGAAGCCCATCAAGCAATCATCCATCAGTTCATTTTGATGAACAACCACACTAATAAATTAAAGGAAACCAGCAAAACGTTATCGATGTTAATACTAGTAGAGTTGTGCCGATGCCATCGGCAAAAAACAACGAAATTATTAATTACAAGTCCGAAAAACCACCTAGTGTGTTTGCGGATATTACATTCATAAATAAATTCTCTGGTGGTTGGTGGCAGTGGTAAGGGTAGTAGCTATGAGAGCTCACATATTAATATTTCTTGTATCTAGTATCGCCACCCTCAGCTTTAGTAGTCTAATAATAATAACAACCACATGAACTGTCCACCGTTGTCGGTGGAGATTTTCCTTCGTGACTCTATCCCACTCTTTCTCTCCCTCTACGAAACTGTAGCATGTTATGAAACTGGCTTCTTTTTAATTCATGTGTAGCTCTCCGTTCCATAATGTATATTTTTCAAATATTTCCTCAAACAGCATTTTCACCATGAAAAATTTAGGTGGTTCGACAATTTATCTGTTCGGTACAGCAAAAACTTTCAATAATATTTTCAGGGGATTCCTAACACTCTTTTATTAATTTTTGTAAAGCCTATTTTCATATTGAATGCACTAACAGACAGTATGGAAACAAAATGGTGTCTGCAAAAACGGGAAACGCACCCAATTTAAAATTATACTATTTTCTGCTTTTCTGGCAATACCACAATTCTTCATACGTAATGGTAAAAATGAAATATTGCATATCTGCTATTTTCAAATCTGCAATAATTTTATTATTACACTTAAGTTAACGTTTGCGAAAGGTTGCACCTAATAGAACAGTTTAATTTGGTAGACTATGAAACATGTAATAGTGCTTTCCCGTAATCAAATCACGTCCCATTCCCTTTGGTTCACCTTTGTGAGAATCGACCCTTTTTGTTTTGTTTGATATCTGAGTAGAAGCATGAAGCATGACCACACACTAACTTTTACTTTACATGTTGTTTAATAGTTCATACGTTTTCATTATTTTCCAATATTTACACAGGCTGATTAAATGTTCAAAATTTTCTCACATAGTCATAACCCACACGTGCCAAAACAAAAGTAAACCTTTCTCTACAAACAAAATTTGTCTATTCATTGCAAAGTTCTTTCCCCACAATATAGAAGTGAAGACTGCAGTAATTCAGCGTAGGTATGTATAGAAAATTATGGTGCCAACCAAGTAACAATTACATGGTGAAAGCTAAAGGTTTCCACCCAGGCCGACCCTACTGACTAGCTCATTGTTGATACATTTCAGTTCATGAACTCAATACCAAAAAAACGACCGAGTTTAAAAATACATACATACGGAAGCACGCACACAGAGGAAACTGCGATTGTAGCTCTCTGAGCTGGACACAGCCAAATTATTATAAAAAAGCTCAACCACACGTTAGGATCACTGAGCAAACATGCCTACTCTCCTGCTGTTTTCACCACTTTCTCATAGTTGTCGCAATAAATCAATTCATAGTAACGGCATCTACAAATTGCTTCAATGAAAATAAAAGTAGTTTCTGAAGGCTAGCCTAGTTTAAGTTTATATAGATTTTAAGTCAGATGTAAGCTACAATATAAAAAGATCAATCAATAATCTGTATTAAAAGTGGAAGTATCAGAGTTGTTCCTAACCCATGAATAAAAGTTGAATTTTTCTCCTTCATATAAACTGTTTTAGTAAAAAAGATAAAATATTTTCCTGTATAGATAACCATTGTGCCCTTATATTTATTCACAATATTCAGTAAACACATGGTGAAAGTCTTCTCAACTCGGACATTCCAAGTTAAATATATGAATAATAAAATGCTAAAATGAAAACATGAGCGTACAAATATTAAAGTGAATAAAAGAAATATTTTCATCATTCCACTGGCTTTATATGAATTGTAAGGATTTATTTTCGACAGCGTATGAATGCCGAAATTAAATCTCATTCATACTTGGCAAATAAACCAAACCCAAAAAATGTGTTTCAATTTTCAGCCAAAACGGAGCCCACTTTGAGTGCCTTTATGAACAGCCTGCATGCAGCTTTGGTAGGCATAATTTCCAGCCGGTTGTGGCCAGTTAAAGTTAGGTCTTCAAACGCAAAGCAAACGCAGAGTTGGTGAAAATGTACTACTGCCTCTACTATGATATACTCAACGGGGTCGAAAGCGTTGCAGTGTGGTAATTACTTTAATAACGATTAAAATTAAATTGATAGGGCAATAATAGTGTTACGAGTGAACACTAGCCTATTTGTGACTTGAGGCCAGCTTCAGCAAAACCCTGTAACAACATTAGCACGTTACTACGAGATAATTAGTTTTCATCATCAACTCATCTCTCCTGTGGGCCATTTCCCTGTACAGGGATGACTCCACGCCAGAGCAGTGCATGGTGCATATTAGTATTACATACCATCAGCTTGTACCTTTAAGTTTGAATGCGGAAGTGGAATGGGTCTTAAGGTAATGCTAGTTCTTGCCTTCTCGGTAAGCACCTGCTGTAAGCATTATTATCCTTATAAATATAAACTTCATCATGCTACCGCTAAGAGCTGTTGGTTTCATTGTTTCTAAAATATACGAGATGTGATTTTAATAGGCATCACAACATTTATGGAAAGTTAGAATCACTGCAGTTGCCAAACATAAACTTTTCGCCTTTCACTTACGAACGATGAAAATTGTAAATGTACATCCGTACATGCGTGCTACTATTATTACTTCCGTAATGCTGTTCTTTGCACCCTCCAATTTATAGTTAGAGTATGCATGTACCTCTCCTGTAACTTTTAAATGAGCAGTGTAAGTTCTTTAATAGAATGCTTTCGTCCTTGAGCCTACGATCTATGAATATCTAATCGTTACTCAAACATGATATTATGAAAATTTTGCAGTAGTGCTTAAATTATCCCTATTTAGGTAGCTACTTCATTTCACGACGATATAACTTGCTGACTACAAATTACGAAAGCAGGAGAGCAAGGCTACGAAGTCGGAGCAAGGTTGATAAATGCAGAAATATCATGGATGGGGGAAGTGTTAAATAATAGCTTATAGCTTCATCATTCTACAGCTCTTTGAAAATCGATCGGGGACGGTATTCTCCATTTCACTCATAACTTTTCTGTTAAGTACTTACACCCATATATTTTTAGAAAAATATGTTTATAAAATTTTTACTTTTATATGAATAATTTCACTTCTCAATAATAATAGTTCCGAAATAATAATAATTTTATCTTTTCTTTTCGTAATGATGAAAGACTCCTGTACAGAGGAATAGTGTCAAAAACTATTGAAACGGGATAGAATTACCTCTGAGAGTCTTGACGAGTTAGGAGTTGGTATATTACAAACTAAACCTACGCCAACAGTGTACTGTATTCCCACTTTGAGTCGAGCACATAAACTCCCTCTGCTAATAACTTGGTTTTTGTGCGCTCTTCAGTGGCAAAGCAAAATAAGATCGCTTCAAAGCTATAAGAGCTACGCCTAGTAAAGACATTATTATATGGAGCATCTAGGTAATCACGGAAAGATATATCTGGGGAACTGCTTGGTTTTCATTTCCTTGTACTTTTCCCAATAATCATTTTCGCACAGTGTACATGCATTCTCTATGTAGTTTTCGTGTAGGACTAAATGGAAACTTGCTTGTTAGGAGTACAGTAAGATTGGCTCATTCTGTTGTAAACTTGCAGTAAATAATGGGATCATGCGAATGTAAATTGATCCATGTGAAAATCGCTTTACCATTAAACGTCCATTAATTTCACCAAAGCCACAAATTTTAATTATTTTAGCCACTCTGGTTCCCTTTCCTCTGCAAAGTAATTGTATGGCTGAAGAGCACGTACGAAACACGAACCCTTTTATTTATACTGACTCATTATATGAACAAATACAGCATAAAAATTGTACCATAGACAATCAGAATCGCACACACATGCTATGATGCACATACCTCAAATTCCTCAAAGTTCCCCACAAATTACTTTCTTCCAATAGCGATATGAAAGTACACAAAGTCCCTACCCATTTCATGCATAACCTAAGCCGTGAAGATGAAACTCATCACATACTTCTACTATCTGTTTACAAGCGTAAACATATTATTACGTACACCATTAGATTTACGCTTATGAAATAAGATGCGATCATATAGAAAACAATTAAAAGACTGGTGGGAGGGTTTGTCTCTGTCGCTAATCACATAAAAGGTAAACTAAACCATTGTCTCGAGACAAAAGCTGTAACCGATTACACCAGGACAAAATCCTCCTCAAGTGTAAGCCAACCTACCAAGTTTTGTAAAGGGAATTTCCTACTGTATCGCAGTTCCCTAAAAACTCATCCCCGTATAGGTATTACATGATACTCGTTAGCAAAATTTCAGACTATTTTGCTTCTACAGATCGATCGTTTCCATCCATTTCATCGGCTTCATTAACAGTGCAATTAAAAACTGAATGTAAAATGACTCAAAACGCGTATCAAATTTAGGTAGTACTAGTCACTCAAGTAGATTTTTTAGAGTTTGAAAGGCATAAGAAAAGTCTGAATGGTTTTTAGCAAGTAACCCAATGACGGCAGTTTTTAACGTTTATTCCATTACCAATAATTGCAAATTGAAAATAATTCGATTTAAAAGATACTCAACAATGAGCATTATTGGCGAAATAGTCAAGCCTGCCAACTAAATTTGTTCGTATAACTGTCAACGTTGCAAACAGACAGTACCTCATGCAAGACTTTTGCAGAATGGTGATTAAAGAAATTGCCTTCATGTAACTTGTACCTCCAAGTACTTTACTGCTAGAATGGATCTGTCGTCTGTCTGTCTGCCGCTGCCCCACCTGGCTTTGTCTTTTGAACAACTTCTAAATGCAAGAACTAGTACATCTTGTCATGTTGTATTCCCCAAAGTGACCTATGTACAACTTATCATAATCCGTACTAGTATCAATTTTTAGAACGCTTATGATAAAATATGAATTTCCATTTTACCAACCAGAGTCTGCTTAAAATGTAGTTTACACATAGAAAACAAATCTTGTTGAAACTTATAAGTGCTCCCATAATTCTCAACGGTAACCATAATCCTCAAACGGCAACGCTGCTACTTCACTACATAGCCTCTACGGGTCTACGACCGTTTCAGTTTTATGAACCAGTTATCCAATCAGTGTACAGGAGATCGTGCAAAATAAAAGTATCCTATATCTGGATGTGATATAGAAACTAAAAGTGTTTTTTCTACTTTTTCACAAGATTTCGCCTAAAAAGTTATGTGCCTCATGTCCAAAAACTGAATTGTTCTCATGTGTGATCTCTTCCTTGAGAAAAACAATATCTATAGTCATCAACTGATTGCACTGGTGCACTGAATTAAATTACATCATCGCTTCAAATCCCATCCTATCGATGTAAGTTAAAAACGAAAACATAAAATCTGAAAACCACAAAATGACTTTTTTTTAGAAATTTGAAATAACTCTCGACTTTTTTTTGATGATATTTCAATACACTGCCCTACTTTTTCTTATTGAGTAAGCAAGCATCATGCATGCATGCCTAATGGTATTACAGAGATACGCTATTTACACCACCACCACCATCACTAGTACCTATCTTCAATGTAACAATCTCATGAGGTTTTACTTTTTTGCTTCCGTTAGAAAAAACTCAATTACTCACAGGAGGAGAACGTTATGTTAAAGGGCTCGGCTCAATGTCTGTCTGTTTATGCACTATTGTAAGAGGAGGAAAATCAATCAACTATGAGAATAATGACATGTATTGTATGTGACGTGCGAGCCATGTCAGATTTTTAATATAATGCATTCTAAGCTCAACTGTAGTAAAAAAGCTTTACACCAAAAATGATTTTATATTAGGAACTCATATGAAGGGAAAAAATCTTTTTTTGAAACGTTATATGGGGTAATCTAGTGACAGACAAAAAAGGATGAGACGTGCTTCCAAATGGCACCTTCTTAAGAATAATAATTATCATTGTAATGCAAATCAGGTAATACATGCAAGATCCGTATTTGATGCTATCTTTGTACGAAGAAGTGATTGAAATTGACTTCATGTAATGATAAATGGAATGATGAGTATAAAAAATGGATGAAGTCTCAAGGACCACCTTGTGTTTATAAAGTCTACCTACAAAAATTGAGCGGGCTAAGTGTGCTCTTTCTTCATACAGTTAATTTTAAGCTCCTAATCATATTTCTAATCAGAAAACGTACTAGTTAAATATTTGATACTGGTAGGTCATTTTATTTTTATGTATGCCTACACCACACCTGTAATCAAGGCTTGCTTTAAATTGCCAAACTGCTTCTTATAGATAAGCATGCATTGAATGAAGTGGATTAATGAAGAAGTAATATTTTACGTTCAAGCACAGTTAATAATAGTGTGGAGAGACGAAAAGCTACTAACAATATTCTCTCTCAATCAACTGACTACTTTGCCCAATGAAGCGTAGCTAACTTGAAAAATTTATTTTAAAAATTGCCTAATATGTCAAGAAGGGAAATATGAAAGGAAAGCTTGAAGATGTGAATTTTGCTTGTGAAATAAGGAAAATCACACTGATCACTTCCTTCAGAGCCTCATTTTAAAAGAAACTCATTACCAGATTATTGGTGGGAACTCAGTATTTATTCATCATTTACAAAAATAAGTGAAATGCCTCAAGTGATTAAAAGATAATCTCCTTCTTTTTCATTCAGTCGTTGGTTTCGCTTAATTTTTATTTAGAAAAGTATCACATAAATATGACGAGATGAGTTCGTCTCGCAGAGAGAGTGAGCTGATCTACATAGTGTTGAAATGAAATGAAGGCACAAACCGCACATACAAAAAATCCTTTTTGTATTTACCAACCATGCTAAAAGTAACTATTAATCTGCTCACAATCAGCGTTCTTCAACTAAGGAATTGAATGAATGTAAATAATTCTTGTGCAGTAACAGCAGTAATAATAACAATCACCACCGAACTCATCACATCATACTCCTCTCGTTCCATCTCATGGGGAATAATATCTGCTTTAATGTATGCGGTGCTCTTCTTTTTCTCCTCTAAATAATTCCATATATTTCTCCATTATTACTATTATTATTTGCTAACACATCATCGTCATCAGGATTGTTGCAATGCACAGCAGAGAAATTATGAGAGTGCCGGTGCATAGCTCTCAATTGGGAAACACAAAGTTCACATAATAAGCTTACTTTTTTAGTTGGATTAGTATAATATCGTAATGCTGGTTGAGAGGATGCCACCAAAGGAGTCTGCACAGGTAGTGGTAAATGGCAGCAGTATTAGTAGTAGTGGAGTCATATAGGATTGCGCTACATTAAGGAATGTAGTTCATATGCCAAAATAGAGAACAATGAGGACGAAAACGATTCCTGTAATATGTAATTCACGTCAGAATGTACCACACACCAACCAAAAACTCTTTCTACTGCAAGGTAATGCAATGCACTGCTTTTTCTAGTTGTAGTGAGTTGACTCAAAGTGAGCAACAAAATAACAATACAAATATTCCACTGTTCAATAATATTCAATAGGTTCAAGCTGGGTGGGCAAGCAATTACAAGAGCGTTCTCTGACTTCTCTCTCCCTTTCTTCGGCTTTTATAGCTATAATCATCATCAGCAACAGAACCGACTAGGAACTGAAAACGTGTATCAGCAACAATAACAATGATGATGACGATGTTCTAGAAAGAGACATGAATGAGATTTTCTCAACCTAGTGCATGATCCATTTCCTATATTGATTCTTTTAAAAAACGAACTTTCAGTTTACTCTAACTTTCAACCGATTCCTTTTTTCATTACTTGCTCGGCTGTGCACTTAGTATATGATGGGTACATATATTACACTGCTATTTTATTTATAAAATAACTTTTAAAAAAATAAAGCATTTTCACTGTCCTTTCATAAAAGGTAAATTGAAAAGTCACTGATACTTTACACCTTTTCTCCTTATATTTCCGTTTCGTCCTTTTCTCTAAGTCTAAAAGCGACAGAAACCACAAGAACATTTTTTTGCATTTTCAGGAAAACCTCTGAATGATCTATGAAGTTACTTAAAAGCCTACAAAATAGAATAATTAGCGTACGAATCCTCATATATCATCAGAGAGGAAAATTATGGTTCTCATTTGTCCCCATTAGTTTCCGGTAAACAAGGTTCATAAATCACGATTAGCAAATGGAACTCTTTCATATGCAAGAATATCGTTGCTCCTATAAATTTCTTTTAAAAGGAGGAGAGAAATTTTTGACAATACACCTAATAGCAGAAAGCATCCCTTTGGTGTACCAGCGACACCCATAGAATACACAGTGCTAAATACAGAGATAACAAGAGAGTCTCTCTTAACAAAACTGGTTTCCGTTTTTAAACAGAAAGAAAGGAAAAAAAAACTACGTAAAAAACTCCATCAGCATGCTAAGAGAAAAGAAACAGAAAAATAAGCAAGAAAGTGGTAAGTCTAGTAGAAAAGTGAAACTTAGCCCTGACTTAAATGAATGCGTTCATTCATGTGAATGCCTACCCATCTACATTACATCTTTCCAGCTCTGCGGTGGCAGTAAAAGTGTGGTGGTGTGGTGTGAGCTAGGTACTTATATTACAATGTAATAGATAAATAACATGCAAAAGAGTATAATACATTCGTCCTCCTCTTCCTCTCCTCCCTGTGTCTGCGTGTGCTCTTAATGCAATATTATTCACATAAATAAGCCAAGTCGAAAAAAGAAAAGCAAAGAATTGCAGAAAAAATATATTTCTCTAATGTCTACCACGTACAATAATATTCTTTTATCATATCAAGTTGCTCCTTCTTCTTTTCCACGAAGGAAACTCTGTTGCTCTCTTTCACTTCTTCCACTTTTCTCTTTTCCCTTATTTCTCCCTCTCTCCTTTTATTTTTTCCCCACTCTGTACTTACTTTAGTTACTCATTCAACATTTTTACCATCTATCCAGTCATCCAAATAAGTAAAGAGTAATATATAACAACATCCATATACATAAGTAGATGATACATAAGTAAAGTATTTTGGAATCGGAGAAGAAGAAAAAAAGCGAATAAAAAGCATCCTTAAATTCGATCGATTCTCTCTAGAAACAATTTACATAAGAAATTCTCCCTCTCTCTTATTCCATATATCTTCTTTTTTCTTTTTTCTAAAGCTTTTGCAATACAAAAGATCGATTTTAGCGCAGGTTTAGGGGAAAATAAGAAGGGAAAACTGGCGCTTTTTAAGTAAGCATTATTATTACTTACTATTTCCACTAAACCAATATCAATACCTTGATGGTGGTGTTTCCCTACTCCATCCCTTCATCAGCTACTACAAATGCATCCCCCACAAAAGAAAGAGTGCTTCCTTTACACAAATATGTCCCCTTCTGCTTACCTAAGACTACACAAAATAATCCAATGTTACTACGGATATTTTTCCCGTGTTTGCAGACGAAGTGCGTGTGTTGTGTGGTGTGAGTGATCAAAAAAACTCTTTTCTTCCTCGACTTTCTCATTCAGCTGGCTACGAGTGTGGCTAGATGGCTAAATAGTATGCACCGCGTTACACATTAGAATTTTTCTCATTTTAGCCGACTCTAGAAAAAAGGCAATAATAAACGAGCCTTTTTTCTACAATGAAAGCAGAAAGAAGAAACGGAACAGAAATGGTAATAACTTTTCTTCAGTTGAAAAATATCACTCTAAGGCACGTTCCATTCTTAATATTGTGTAACCCTTCTCAGAACACTGCAAGGATGCAAATATACAAAGAAAACAGCAATCTAGCTTCTAAAAACTTCTTGATATTTGTACTTGTGCTTTACTCTAAAGGAGCTCCCATTTAGCCGTCACTATCTTTACTGTCATTCCTTTTCTCTCTGTAAAACTCGTGGAAAGCAAAAACCAAGTCAGCTCACTTTCCAAGAAGTACAACCACATCCATGTCATGTCACCACTACAATCTACACCTTTCTTTTATGAACAAAAATAACACAGCTTAGGATAAAAATGCTCATTTCACTCATTTCTGTCACAAGGATTACAGCCAGCAGCTAAGTGCACGAGAAAGATCAGGCGACTTGATTCATACATCGCACGCTGCCTACCACTACCACTAATAAAAAACGCGTAAAACCATGAAAGAAATGAGGAAACCCCAAGTGTAATGTATTCTAAACACTCGTAATTTATAGTCAGCTACAAACAGCAAACGAAAACTGCTCCGCGAAATACTCCTACAGAAATAACCTACTGATTTCCCCTGTCAGTATGCAAATACTCCAACGACATTTCTCTTACCAAAGAGCAACGCCTAATTATAGCTGCTACACTCAAACTTTAATTACTCGTTATACCCCACAAAACCAACACTTTAATTTACCACTAACGCATGCTAATTTTAGGAACCATGTCAGAAAAAAGTGTGAAATTAGAAATGACAATAATGAAAAGGTTAGGTTTTGTGAATACGGCTAAAACATCCCTTTGTTTTAGCCGTCTCTAATTCAATTTTTTTCGCATACTTCTGTACACATTTGTTTTCCTAGCAGATACAGCATACTTTTCTGTAGACATTTAAGAAAAAGTTTCTTTACTAAATGCAGATACAAACAGAACGGTAAATCATTTATAGTTCAAATCGTTAGTGAGGAGTGAGGACACACACAGCGGCAAACTTTTCTTTGCAAGCTGTAAATATCCGAGTGCTTTTGGTACAGGATGATGGTAGAGCTTATAAGAACAGCAATAAAACGCACTCCAAAGTGTTTGCATTTTGAATTTAAAGAGCTTGGAAAAAAACTCATTTAGATTTTCTCTATGGTCATTAAGTTTTCAAAGTGGTTGTTAAAAATAAGTATTACACACACATGGTCAACAACAGGATACAAATTGACTTTATAAGTACTTGAGTGATGATGAACAACGTACCGACTATACCCCTTTACTATTGCTGTGATGACACGCTAATGTAATCAACTTAAACACTTAACGCGTGCTTCTTAAAAGCAGCAGATGACAAAGAAAGGCGCTATTTATTCGCGGATACAGTTAAAATTAAAATACCGATTGGTTTTTTGCGTACAAGAAATATGTATGAAAACACTTTCTTTCACACTCATGAAAGCTATTCTTGCTAACATAGAACAAGTTTTTAGGTACTGATTTTACTTAAAAAGCTACAGCTTTACAATAAGTGTCACAGTTCTCATTCACTTTTCTTATAGCTTTTCCTACAAAATCTGAGCTTTTGATATGACAATCCAATTGATATTGGGGAAATGTGCTGCCAGACCGTATATTATATTTGCACCTGGAAAGCTTCATGCATTTTGTGCTTTCTCACCCTCTCTCAAAAACGCTTGACAGGAGCAGATGTTCCATAAATGATTTTTACAGAAAGAATAATTTTGTTGGACTGACAGGGCTGCAAGGAAAAAATATGAAAACAGGACTGTTCGATTTACAGGCTATGCTTTATGACTAAATTATGAATATCCCAACTTTGTCATTAAAAATTGGGAACAACGTTCATTCGCGAGTAAGAAGAAACTACCCCCGATACTTTAATATAAAAGGAAAACTTCCTAAAGCCGTTAGTATAAGATTAGTTTCTATAATTTCATAATTTTGGCATTGAAACTTTGTTCGATATGTACATATTTCATTTGTATTTAATTGTAGCCACGCAGTTGAGCAATAATTGATAATGATAATCAATCATTTATTTACTCTTGCTTGGGTAGATACATACCCAAATGCACACCCTCATGTTTTCTAAAGGAGTTCAACTGTGCTCAACTTTCATGAAGAAAGTTGTACCTATTGTTCAAAAACTGGTTCTATTACCATTACGATTATTACAGGCAACTTTGGTCAGACAACGAGACAGCCCGATTCCAGTTCTTACCGTCAACCAGAGCCAATTCATATGTAGATACTTATTACTGCCGTCAATAAGCTATGAAGCTGGGCACATGTCCACAGTCGAACTTGATGAGTGCTATTATCTTTAATTCTATTGAAGAACCAGCTTGATTTCACTATCAAGTCGGAATTAACAGCTGAGTTGTGTGCGCTAATACTTAACATTAAATACTCAATTTAAAGGAGAATAGAGTGGTGGTAGATGAAAATGATAATAATGAGCTGCGTCTTTTTTTCACATCACTGCTTCAGGCATCACTAAAAAACATTCTTTTTTGTGACTAAAGTTTCGAAATCACAGGCATACCACTATAGTGAGTGCGAAAAAAAGCAGACACACAAATCTTTATATAGTTACAGCATGTAAATGCATTAAAGTAATGAGATGCTAAATGTCAACTATTATGCATATAATAATTGAGGGTTGACTCTGCACCGAGATAAGAATCAGTAGTAGTGGCAGTGGCTCCTACGGAACAAGGAGCAAGTCTCTCGTTTCCAAAGAGGGAGAGTAAAAAAAGGAAAATGAACAACAGGGATAACCACATGCCTCGTGTCTGAAGTGCCAAGTCAAGCCAGGCCACAGGCCACTACTACCGTTCATCTTCGGTTTTAGCTTGACATGTAAAATCCAGCAGTTCTTCACTGCGCTACTGAACATGTACACACGGACGGACAGTATTATTTTTTCAGAAGGTGGTTGAACTGAGTCAATTGATAAGAAAAAAACATTTTTTTGAAACACTAACAGGTTATATAAGAGAGTAATTCATGTGTACTTTTTTTTATAAAAAAACTACTTGTATTCAAATCAGAGGCTATACTCGTAGGTCTCCCATTTTCACTAACTTTACAACTTTGTTCCTATTTCAAAATTTATTGTGTATACATTCATAAATTATACTCCAGAGCTGCTTCAGTGCACAAACCAATCTAGTCCTTGGCAGTTAATCACGTCACTTTGACTCTGCCTATGTCTGAACTACATTTTTCCAATGGAAGTAGGCTGAGCATGAAGCATTACCAAGTGGAGTAATAGGAACAAGTCAAGCATTGTGGCTTGTTACAGTAACAAGTCGTAAATAAGCCATGCAATTATAAGTGCACATGAAATAGTGTGTCATCAAGACATTTATAATTTCTTCTTTACTTCAACAAGTCATAAACGAACAAGTAATATGGCTTTGAAAATTTTTGTTCGTGCTTCCCAAACAGCCAAAAGTAGTTTGCTGTCGCTGCGTCGCCTTATAGATTATTTCAGTATACAAGTTACCCTGTAACAGAAACAGTTTCCTTAATCCAATGCTCGTTATAAAAAAGCTCCGCGATTTCAATTCATCCCTTTCTATATTTCATATCAAAATTATTATTTAGCAGCCAGCCCAATAAATGCCCCTGCTATAACTTCGTTTGAGTAAAACAGACCTATTTATAAAAAGTTCTTTTTATGTACCCATTGCCCGATAATGCAATCCTTCTCCTTCCTTTACTTTGCGGTTAGTAACTGTAACAGGTTGGTCTTCGTTGTTGGAATTCCTGCGGCTTTTTCTTTTCACGCCATCGGTAACAGCAAGAAGCAAAAATAGAAGAGCAGGAGCCTTTTGTTTGGCTAGCACGTAAAGTGCTATTTATATATGTATATTAGATTCTTTACTGCCAACCAGGCATTTATAATTATAATGGGGAGTACTATTTTACAACTATTTTACCCTTATAAGCAACTTCTAAGTTGAATTTTGTACTGTAAACCTGCTACCCTAACGTATATCGTTACACTATTAAAAATTAGATCAAGATAAGTAAAATACAAATCTAAACGTGACACTTTATTGTACTGGATATTGCATTGTAGCATGTTTTCAACTTTGTCAAAAAAATCTTTTATTTATGAATTAATTTTGGCTGGTGAAGTACTTGGAATAATTTGCAAAAATTTTATCAGCAACGTTTCAAAATGTAGTGGTGTAGCTTGCAGTTTATGCTCATTATTACGTGACGGCTTTCACTTTTTTTTTTGAAAGTGTCCTCATGTGAATCAAATGAGACCAAAATTCAATGATGATGTGGTCTCTAATTTAGTAATTTACTTTTTTGCTACTTTCGTTGTACCCTCG
>JAHZND010003971.1:0-22677 GCA_027744115.1 Acrocyrtus sp. NNG-2020 | reverse complement strand
AATAATTTAAATAAAAAAATTATAAAAAGACTCCGTAATATATTAGAAAACCAACAACGCAAAGCAAGCTTTTCCTAAAACGCAACGCCACACTATCAATGCTTATGGAAACCGGCTAACCCCTTCTGTGTTCGGTATATGACGTCACAATTTAGATAATAATATTCACAATGTGTTAGCAAAGCCGTAGGTTAGGTTATACGTTATCACCATCTTGTAAGTGTTGTATTCTCCGTTCCCCTTTAAATATTTTGATTGTATCAGGTCAGGGAGTAAACACGTTCTGTAAATAAATATTTATTGATATATGCATGCTTTATTACGGCAATTACAATTATGAATACAGAGGCTGCACAACTAGTTGATATATACCCTAGCACTTACAATTTCCCTTGAATTGAGTCGGGCTACGGAAATACAACGTCAAAATTGTACTTAGAACGACAGACTTACCGACAAACGTCCAACTCTCCGACATTTGAGGACGATTTGTTATGTAGGAATGGTGACGCCCAATATTAACACAGAACATAATTATGCGTTTGCTGTTTGCTTAATATATTACGGGCATGTTTTGTTTCATAATACAATTACTTCTACAAAACTTATACAGTTTTGATCGCAGTAAAATTAGTGTAGAAGCAGTTTAAAACGCTATAAAACAATGCAGTACGTCATAGTCCTTTAACGGCGATAACAGTCCCAATGGATCAAATATGGAATTGGCAACAGATAAAACTTTCTTGTCTTACAGTCGGAATCCTATCGCAATACTTGCCTACTTTGATTACGTCATTGTACATGTTCCATCCGAGTCCTAATACATCGACATTGACTATGTATCTCCGAGAGGCCAAATTTCTATCCATAAAGATGGAATCCTCTAGTTTTCATCAAACATTCGGCCTCCTATCCCCCCTTGCTTGAGAAACTGGCGATGAAATTACCTACATAAAATGATTTACTCAACTTCTCTGTCGTTTTGCGAAACGGATCAGGTAAGCTGAGATGGTGGTTGATTGTGATTTCCAGTAGAAACAAACTGGCATACACACCGAACACAACACTCTTGTGACGGTATTTTGCTCTTTCTTCATTCCTTGCCGTTCCTTGTCCTGGGATCCTTCCACCAAAAAAAGTGAAGGCAGTCGCGATGCTCCTTTGTCATCTGCAGGAATGCCTTTTTTATATCTGAACCTACTCCCACCTTTCGAAATCTAAAACGTGTGAGGAGAACAGGCCAATTCTTCTGTGGGAGGGTCGTCGGACGTCTTGGAAGTTACTTTGTTGCTACTGCATGGCTGTTCATCGTCGGACACCCATGGAGTAGTTAATAGTTACCCGTTTCGCCTCATTTTCCCCCATTATCATACATCAGTGTGATGTTTCTCGTTACAAGTAGAACACTTGACATTTCCTAAACATGCGCCTACAAAATGATCTCCCTGAAGACACATGAAGCACAGCTGCGCTGATTTGGCTGCTTCACGCTTCTGGACTAACGTCATTTGGACTAGATTGCGATGCTGACTGGTAGGATGCTCTTTTTGCAGAACACGCAAATTGTATTGTTCTCCGTGGCATTTGCAGAATTTGCTGTAGTTTAAGTATTCTTGACTGTCTTAGTTGAGCCAATGTGACCTTCCTTCTCATCTCGGAACGTTGCTCTAGCAAAAGCAAGTTTTCGATGTCCTCAGTGCTGTCAGTCATTCTTAAGTATTCCTCCAACGTTTGAGCAGAAACACAAGACTCTACTGCTGGGTACAGTATTTCTCCGTACTGCCCGGAATTGATTCCTAACTTCTCCAGATTGCGTAACTGAGTAGCAAATGATGTGGCAAGATAGCTGAATGATAGTTTTGGTTTTTCCACTACCAGTTTCAGGAGGTCTCGAACATATGCTTTTATCAGTGTCTTTTTGTTTTCGAACCTCATTGTTAGAGCATACCATGCGCACTGATAATTGTCGCCGGAGGTAGGAAAGCTGGCGACAACCTTGAAGGATTCCGAACCCTTAACCACGCACTGGAGTAGGTATTGGAATTTCTCCCCACCAGGAATGTTCTCCCAGAACGAAAGCCAATTTCGGACGTTTCCTTCGAACTTCGGAAATTAACGTTCTGGGAGATTGACACGGCTCCTTTCAACATATCCTCGTTCACTCCAGTCGTCGGGGTACTCCGTCTTTCTCTCTAGAGCCGCTTGGATCCGCCTTCTATCCCTAATTAAGCTACGAGTCCAACCCAGCACCTCTGTGTAGTAATCTCCGAGCTTCTTCTCCCGAAATTCGTCAAGATACTGTCGATGATGTTCGCCGTAGGCTTCGAAACCGGAACCGATTGATTCCCCTACTCCGTGCAAGTCCATGCCTGGGTGCGGCCGTTTCAACTCTTCTGACGCATCTTGGATAGCAAGATATACATTACAAATGTGAGATTTCACTGTCTGGAGAAATTTCGCCAGACCCTCATCGTCTTCATTCCTTTTGTTGGGTAGTCTGAGTCCTGATGTCTTAATCTACGAATGGGCAGGCTGCCCGTCACTTCCGCCTGGCATATGTTGACCGATGCACAACCCTGCTAGTAACTCTGCTACCGTCTCATTTGCTGGCCCTCTTCCGTCTTTGCTCGTTTTGATTTCTTCAAGTTTAACTCATGCTTCTTCAATGTTGGAGATTTGAAATGTGCTGCTGGATTCTTGGCGAAACTGGACCGCTTACAAGAGGTGATGCTTTCTTTACTGAGTCTGGAACGGTTAATGTACCCTCACGTTATTCTTCAGGCTTAAGAAGCCTGCCTAATCTCGACCCTAACTAAATTTCTCCCGGCAGGTAATAAATTACGATTCTGAAAGATTGCTTTTCTCGAACTAGCACCCCATCCCGGCAGGGATGCCAGATGGCGGAATTTCAAGCGCAAAACCAACGACAGGCGAAAAACGTTCACCGAATACTACAGTAAATAAAAAACGCAAATTAGTGCACCGACCAAAGTGTCGATCGCGGGATGGAAAAATGCGCTTTTTATTCTCGAAAACAAAATCAAATTGAAGTTAAACTGAAAAGTACTTGACAAAATTATTGTACGCTAGGTCGAATTTTAAATGACTAATTATTGAAGAAGCAACTTAACTAAACAGTCTTACGAGGAGTACATTACAATTGGACTGTGACCTCCAAAAACACTAATTCATAGCTAGTTAAGTAACAGTCCGTTACTCCGTGCTAACGACGTTATCCTAGCTATTATAGAGCTAACTTGTTTGACTCGCTTAAATGAAGCTATCATAGCCTGCTAAAAGCACGACTTAACAATTCTCACATTGAAACTTCTTGAAGTGAATTAAATCCGCATCCTTTGCAGAAGTGCGATCGATGAAATGAGAAGAATCATATTTAGTTACCCGGTAATGGTTAGGTTAGGTTAGGTAATGGAGGTAAAAAACTCAATGCACAACTGCAGGAGCAGTTTTTTACTCGCCTGCTCCCTTTACCACAACTTGATATTATGAACAAAGATACTACAAAAAATATGCAATAAAGAAGTATTGTTACTTTTTCTAAAAGTACAATAAAAAGAACTGTTCCTATTTCCAAAAGTACATTAAAAATTGAAACAATGAAAAACCATAGCGGAAAGGGGATTTTGCTCGATGCCTTCTCACATATTTTATTGATACTCACATCGAGACCTTTATTTTTATTTATTTCTCTTTAATTTAGAGAGGCTCCTTAAATAGGTATTTGTTTTTCTCGGTACACATTTTACCTAGTTCATTGACAAACCTTGCTCTGCAAATAAAGCCGAAAAATACCACTAACAAGGGAACATTTTTAGGTTCCGTGAGCACTAAGACAAAAGAAACGAACTTTGCCCTCCCCTATTTAGACACATGCAAATTTTGCATAACAGAAATGCACCAGTAATAATGTTGAATTTAACTAAATAAAAGGGTGTAGATTACGATTCCTAAGTTCAATAGTTTTAAAAAGAAATAGCAGTAAATGAAATTTGGTTTTCATATTCGGAATCTACGTAGCTAATTTGGTTAAAATCGATGCTTAAATAGATCATGTATGTGGGTAACCTGATAGTTGAAAAGGCTACCTTGTAGAAATACTTGGGTCTCCCAGTGAACGGACGGCATATTTGTAATCTACGGGTCGAGTTTGATTATGTTCCATACTTCGTTTGTCTGGGTGCTCGCGCAACCTAAGAGGTTTACTCATAAGTGATGCGTCAATAATACTTTCCTTTCTACATACCGTAGGAGCTTGCTAACACCAGCATGTTTGTTTTCTGAACGAGCATGAGAACGATTAGCGTTGTTCATTGAAAGGAAAGTCTGTTTCACATTCTACTTCCAAGTCATATGATGCTTGTGTCAAGTAATCTATACCCCTACTTATATGCTGTAGTCCACGCCGTCGCCTACCGGAGATTTACCGGAGACACGCTGTGCGTGTTATCTAAATAAGCTGTAGCCGATTCTCGCGGCGACGGCGTGGACAACAGCATATAAATAGAGGTGTAGTTAATAAAGCTCTTTGTAGAGTCAAGAAAAATTTAACTTTTTCTATTTTCCTTCGTCTACCTTTGCTAGAATACAACCAATATGTATCCATTTCTTTCAATTAATACATATTAAATATACATGAGAACGCTTTGCCCTTAATACACCTTGCGCACAACTCTTACTATAAAAGTCTACTTTTAGTGTGCTTTGTCTTCCCACTTACTCCGGCCTTACTCCCTCAATCTACAAACAGGATACATCGCTATAAGTTTAACTAAAGTAAGTTTCTTTTAAATTTGTTTTGTTGCTGGCTTTGTTCTGAACAATAGTCAAATTAAGAAACCGAATACAATATTGTTGCAACAAGATGAGAACGATTTCTAGCTTGCACGATCGGAATGACTTCTCAATTAAAGGAATAAAACTTGGATTGAATTATTGGGCAATTGAGAAAAGAAGGCAAACCGCATTTTCTTAGCGCTTGTCGGGGAGAGGAAGAAAGAAAGGGAAGTCGGGCGTAAAAGCATTGAAGGAATACTCCTATAGCAAGATACAAACCATATTCATAGCAAAAAGCATTTTTGATTCAAGTTATTATTATTCACCACGAAGCGCCTTTGAGCATTTATTGCGAGCTTCGTCGAACTTATGCTTTAGCGAACTTAATTATTTCGTACGTCCTCTTTAAATTGCTTAAGATTGTAAAGTTTAACGGAACTTACTGGAGGAATACCAGTTAGCCTCGCTAGCATGCTCCTGTGTTTAAATCTTAAGCACTATGCCTACAGACTAACAGAAGTTTAGAAACTTACACTGGGTTTAGAGTGCTTTCCTTGTTTAGTATTTAGTTTGTAAATGTTTAGTTAGCAAGTTAGTTTGGAGGTTTGGATCTTAATATAACTCCTAACTTAATCTACACAGACAGATTTTGACATCAAAACATAACTAACCAGAAATGTATAATTTTATAGATATGCCTGGGTCTTCAACTTAAAGTTTGAGAACAATTTGGAGTAACAAATTATATAAAACCTAGCCCTAAAATAACCCTGACTTTTCAACGACTGTAAGCTTAGGTGATCTTTTTCTGCACTCCAACCATTAATGTTCCAATTTGGTGCGAACAACTTTTGTATTAAAAAATATTTGTTTGCAGCAAGCCCTTACCAGTATTATATGGTACAATACATTTCGGTAAACAGGACTAAGAAAGGAGACTAGCTTTGATGGTAAACTGTATATATGTACTGTATAAAATACAGTGCATAGAGAGAAGCAGGAAAGGTTTTGCATACTATCCGCTTGTGTAGCATTAAAGAGGAGACACATTCGTGAAATATTTTGGCCTAAATTTTGTAATACAAACACAAACTGTAAATATTACATCGGACAAACAGAGCAACAAGTTAATGGGAATTTTACTGTGTACTTCGATTTCTCCGTGCTTCTAACGGAAACTTTTAAGTGTAGACAAGACGTACGCAATTTTAATACAAACACAAACTGTAAATATTACATCGGACAAACAGAGCAACAAGTTAATGGGAATTTTACTGTGTACTTCGATTTCTCCGTGCTTCTAACGGAAACTTTTAAGTGTAGACAAAACGTACGCAATTTGTACGAAGTGTTGTGTAAAAAGAAGTTGTAGGTACTTGTAAACCAAAACCTAAATGTTTTTCGAAACTGTTCTTAGATTTCTAATGTTGCTTTAATCTATTTACTCCGACATTTTCACTTGCACAAAGTCGATCGAGCAGAGGATAGGCTTGTGGGGAATGTCAACCCTCACTACGTTTTCTTAAATTTTAATTAAATTGCTGTTACTATGCTAATAGAGAAACCGATCCCGATTTGGAATGAGTCTATCATGGAACATGAGGAAAATATAAACAGTTTTGAGATGACAAACGATGGAGAAGATCTCAGTATACTGGAGTATGGGCCTGGTATTGTGAAAAAACTAAGATCAAGATATCAGAGTCTGGCGCTCCGTCAGCACACAGCTCGCCCAACCTTACGGAGATCAGCAAGTCTGGAAGACTGCCTCGATGCAGTCTCCGCGGAACACTTAGCTGCAACTTTGGAATCCAAATTTTCTAATCGTAATGAAAATCAGCACCAAGAAGATGGAAAGCAAAGCCACTTGAGAAACAGGTACAAGGGTGGGCCTGTATCAGAACAGCAGAATTCCGGAGCAACGTCTCCGGCAGCCGCAGCATCGGGTTATCAAAAACCACAAGCAGCAAAAGAATATATTGAGCAAAATATAGAAAATTCTAATAGCTGTAGTAGTGGTACGACGCCTCGAGGACGAAGCAGTGGGATAGATGCAATTGCTAGACGCGATCGAATGAGACGTGCCCGTTCCGTAGATGCCCTCCATCGAACAAAACGAGAGGAGGAAATTTTGGAAAAATTCAAACATGTGGTTTTGCCCAAAGAGGAAATTGTGATTATAGAAGTGTCCAAGCCTCAAGAAGTTTCCGTCATAAGTTCTGCAGCTGTATTCTGCCAAATTGAAAATGGAAGCAAAATTGGAGTAGTCACTAGAGAGAAGAGGTTTCCAACACGCTTATTGCTTACTTCCAACACTTTGGGTACTTCCGCTGCTGTTGCAAGCATTTTTGACCAGCAAGTAACCAATTTGATGATTTCACCAGAACACGAATTACCACCTCAAGATATTGTTCGTGAAACTGCCAGGATATTTGAAAAAAACCAAGAAAATTTGAATAAGAAAATCGGTAACGCTTTAAGAGTGAGCAAGGCACAAACAGGGGCGACGGGGAGCCCCCCTATGGTACCGCCAGCTACACCTATACCAAGTACTCTAACTAGTAATATTTGCCTTAGCGCACCTTCACAACAGCAAAATACCGTCATGGCTCAAAGAGCACCTTCATCATCACAGGCAGTGAGAGCTCTCCAAGATAAGTCTTTCCCAATAAAAATGTCAAAACAGCTGACAAGCAGTAATGCTGAAACCAACGGCAATGGTACTACTATCACGCCCAATGGTCAAAAGCAAATTGGAATAATTAAACCTACAATGAACAATACTAATAATAGTTTTGCGTATAGTAAAGCTACCAACGACGTTAGCAGTGGTGGCGTGGCAGCGGAGAGCAGAGTGAGGTCTCCTATTTTATCTCCTATTAGAATCCGGTCACATTCGCAAAAGCCACTGATAGTAAGCTCTCTCAAGCCACCATTAAGTCCAAAGCCTATTTTTACATCATCTCCTAAGATTAGCATTTCTGTTGCTGCGTCTAATGAGGAAAAAGGGAAGACCGTGCCAACAGAAAACCCCTCACCCTCCACATCTCCAGTTCTAATTATTGAGGATGGGGATTGTAGTCTCAGTCTATTAGAGAAGTCTATATTAAAAGTTGGTGGAGACATTAGTCGCATTACAACTCCAGTTTTTTCAAAAAATTGTGACACTCCACCGGATAGTTTAGAGGGTAGCAGGGAGGTATTTACAAGATCTCCAAGTCCAGTCAACAAGAAATTCACTCCATTTAATAATGAAGACGGGCCTATGGTGGTAAAGAGACTAGAAAGGGTTACCAATGTTATCACGAAAAGTAGACCTCCATTTGAGAGTAAAGAAAAAGGAGTGATAGTGCTTAAGCCAGTTCTGTTAACTGGTCAACAGCAAGTTAATATCAGCGATCATCGGCAACAAATCATTACCAAAGACAGTACTCCATCGCCGCCGCCTCGAAGTGTTTTACCTGCGGTTACCTCTTTAACCTCTGTAGTGGAGACTACTAATATGGCGCCAAACAAACATGGGCTCCAGTCTCAGTTACGGGTGCACCAAAACCAGAAGTCCAGTCAGGGAGGGAATGGGTCAGTGGTATTCAATTTCACAAATCGTAAAGAAATCCCGGACTACATAGAGGATGACGGAATACGACGCCCACGAGCATCAGAAGGCAGTAATGAAACCATGCAGTCTTTGCAAGATGGTTTATCGCCTCTTGACGCAGTCGCTTCTACAACTAATATTCCATGCTTTGAAGGAGGAAATGTGATAATAAATGGGAAAAGCTCAATTCAGAGAAACCCCAAATCACAAAAGGTAAGTCAAAAATGCTCTACAAAAAACGTTTGCAAACTACAAGGAAACTATAGCATTTTGTAATTTTTTCTTGATGGCAACAGAAAAACATTTCATTTAACGAGTCGGCTACAACAACACATGAATATCCCTCAGAGTCCTGTTTACTCCTAGGTTATGAACCGACTTTGGAAAATGAGACTTGTTCTTCGAGGAAGCCAAATGTCACATCAGGGGGTAAGTTTTAATACCAACTTAATGAAAAAACCTGCATATTTTGCGTCATGGTAGCATTCATTGCATTGGTCAAATATAAACTGATATCGCCAAAGCTGTTCTCATCGCCAGCCGAGATTTACGGAATGAAACTATTAACGAGTGAAAGAAACACTCCTGTAAAATTAACTTTATGATCTCACTAACGTCAATAAGCAAAAACTAATACAACCCTTAATTAAAAATCAGTTTTGGTCTTAAATACTGCGTTTCAGAAAAGGTGACATACAGGGCGAGTAGGAAGTACATATCGCTGCTTGTAGCGCACACGTCCACGTATGAAATTTCAAAAAATTGCAAAAGGCCGGATATGAAAATTCCAAAAATGGCAATCGGCCAAGTTTGTTTTTACACACATTGCAACTAATGTGTGGCCGATAAGAAATCACAGAAATTATATTTAAATTGCCACGCATTAAAATATACTACAATCTTACTACGAACTGGACATTTGGAAAAACTTCACTGTATATTATTTATTGAAAAATAGACTATTCACGGCCTTCTGCCTCACTGCTTGAAAAGTCAAATATGGCCTTTTGCAATTTTTGGAAATTTCATATCTGGCCGTCTGCGCTACAAGCAGCGATATGTAGGCTAACTTTGTTTGTCTTATGACAACCCACCACTGTGTATATATACTACCGAACTTCGAGTTTTGGTTTGTACTTACCAGGGAAGCTTACTATGTGATACTTATAGCTTACTAAGCCTCTCCCAGTTTCGTGAGTGGGTGTACAATACTAACTTGGACCTCCTGAGTTAGTGCGTGGATCAGTGCAGCGTGGTGCTACTACACTACAACTACTCTGCTATAACCAAAGCGCGCTAACTTTAATTGTTAATTACGCAATCGAAGTTCACTTTGAAAGCCTACCGATTACATATTCGTACTCAGAAGGTACAGATTAGTATTGTAGGCCTACTTACAAGGCTGGGAGAGGCTATCACATAGGAAGCTTCCCTGGTTACTAACACGAGTCTGTCTTTAAATAATAAAGAGCGGAAATGTAAAAAAGGGGTAACCATAAGATCATAGCATCAATAACCCACTTAAATTTTTTGCTGCAAAAATGCAGGCGAATTTTAGCGATAAAACGGAGGTGGTAATGAAACACGTTTTTAGCGACCAAACTACCATTTTAGACATTTTCGAGTTAGTAGAAGACAACAATAGGTTAGCTTTAAAATAAAAACACAAATTAGTGGTAACTACACTATAGGGCTTAATTTTAATAATTACGGGGTTTACGAAAGGGTCAAGCATCGAGTTTTAGGTTGTGTATCTTCATCAGCACTAAAACAAGCCAAGTTGAAGTAGCAAAATTGATGCTGTTAAACGTTTAGAATTGCAAAAAAATACACAAACTGGTAAAGATTCAGCTCTCCGCCATTCATTAGGAGACACTTCCTCAAATAGGCATTTGAAGTCATTTCCTTAATTTCTTTTTTTCCACTACCACGAAAGTAAAAATTTCATTTCAAGGTCATTTGGGTATCATATTAAAGGTACATTAATGCACCAGAAAAACTGGCCTATCATACAGGGTTAAATAATTATCATATAAGTAATCCTAATAGAACTGTTGGAGCAGCAAAACTATGATCAAATAAAAGATTTATGCTGTGTAGTGGTCATAACGACTTAGAAAATATCGTCGCCTATTAAAATAACGTAATGATATTAGGGAGTATACAAACCGTTATATTATCTTACGCACCAGTTGTAGCTTGTAGACGGTCCAAAACGCTTATCACGCAACGAAAAACCAAAAATTCTGGACTAAGGTAAAGACGTCCTACTGTACCCAAGCAGGTTTGTGAGCAGTTTCACAGCATACGGTGTCGAAACACTTGACCAGAATATAATCCTTAAAATGTTTGCCATTCTAGCCATCTAATTATAGCATTTACAAGCTACAACGTATATTGTAAGCTTTAAGCTCTCTATTGCAAATATCGCTGGAAGCAAACGGTCGGGTATACCAATTTCAAACACTGCTATCTGCCCCGTATTATTTACAAAAAGTCTAAGTTGTATAATTTAACGTAACCTTGATTAAAATTTGAATTTACCTTATGTTTATAGGATAAGAACTACTAATAGTAATAAAAGGAATTAACAGGAGAGGGAAAGGTAATAGTAAATTATTTGCAGAAACTTTCTGCGACGAATTGAAACGTAATTGTGCTATATAACTCACTCCCTTGCTTCCCCAAATTATACAAATGTGTCTCTATTCTTTACAAAAATTGGAATGTGCCAATTTTTATCTAAAAGTGAATTTACTAAGAAATTATTACTGTTATTTTACTGTATGTTGAATGTAATTTTTGTTTCGTTTTGCCGTTTCTTCGAAACTAACAGGTAACCTTGGAAACTACACCCCTAAAGTTGGGTCTAACGCATTTTATCAATTGGGTTCATATGCCGCGGTTGATAGTTCACCAGTTCAGATTAGCAAATCGACAGGTGGAATACCGAACAAACCGTACGATGAAGAAAAAAGTTTTATTGAGGACTATTTAAAGCCCAATACGGAAAACACAACATGGAGCAATGAGATGTCATCAGATATTCTCTTTTAGTTAAGTTTCTTAATTAACTGGCAGTGAAATGACAAATGTTACATACAAAATAAACTGTGCTTTAAATTTGCCTTATACTGTTAGACGTAACCAATAAATTAACATTTTAAATAACTTGAAGTTTCATCATGTTGTCACCCAAAATGTAAGCAGAATGAATGAATCGAGATTCAAGGACAAATTTGGGAGGACTGGTATGGTCAATATCCAAGGTTTCAGTAAGGTTTATTGTACATACCTCCGTCAGCTTCTAGATCAACACAAAAAACGAACATTTACTAAAACAGGAGGGGTATACTACTTCGTGATGAATACGCACAAATGTACCTATTTAAAAAAGAAAAAGCATCTAATTTAATCTTAATATTGTATGTGTTTTCTGACGCCGTATTAGCACAATAAAAACTAGTGATCGATGAAAGTTACTGAAACGATTGCTACAATAATTTGACTGTTTCTGAATCGAAAAGCAATTCAAAACACTTCTTTCGTCATGTACTACTCCATTTGTTTTTACAGCGGATCGCCGTGGCAACTTGAAGTAAAAAGGCATATTTAACAGCGTAATGTTGTACTGTGTTGAATAACGCACGGCATAAACAGCGAATCTGAGTACTTTTATGTACTTATGCAGGGTTTGCTTTCTGTTTCACGGAAAAACTAGCGCAATCATACCTTTTTATAAAGTTAAATCTAGCGAATCAAGTTATGTTGGCTTTTCAAATATCCTCCTAGTGTATTGGTCTTCATCCGGCAGTGGCAATTTGTCCTATAATGCAAAGTACTATAATAATTTTTATTAGTAGTCCACGGAGATTGATTTACTCAATCGGCAATTACCTAAAGATCTAAAAATTTATTTCCTTATAGTCGGAAATAGTCGGCGGAGCTAAACATTTTATTTCCTCATAGTCGACAATAGTCGGCGGAGACCCGTAGAAGGTTTATTCTCAATTAAAAACAAATCCGCACTCCGTTTAAGAGTAAGGACATGCCCGATAACATGCTATTTTGCCGCAAATATAAATAATTAGATAAATTAGCTATCCAATCCACATCACCTTTAGAAATTCAACATGAACATCCATATTAGCTGCTGGAATTTATTGGAATATGTTCACCGTGACAGTTGCTATGTCACTATCTACTTTCACATCCAAGTAGTTGCAATACGAGCCTATAGGCGGTGCTTGAGTGCTTTGTGGGGACCACCTTTTCAGCTAACGAGGATATGTAGCCACCGGGTATATCAGTTTGGGTTTATCATGGGTGCTTATCGATGGCGTGGAAAACGTTGACGTAAACCATGTTTTGGAATTCGCCACCAAGGGTTGCTTTATTTGAAAACCGCTTTAACTTGCCATGGCAAAATAGGATTGCAACGACACAATTCAAGTGATGCTCAAGTGATTCAAGTCAAAGAGTCTTCGACCTTGAGCGCCAAACGTACGTTATGACTTGACTTGCCTATGGGCTAATCTCTTGTCGCTCATTGTACTCATTGTACTTTTCTCGCACTGGTCAGCTTTCGGATAAAGCATCTTTTTAATGGTCTCGCTGCGATTTTAGCACAGCAACTTTTTAAAGGAAGCAACCTTTGGTTTTGCCCCTCAGATGACCCATTCGGGAAAATGCTTATCGCCATCGTATTTTACGTCATGGATAACGTACTAAACCACACATGATAAGTCCAAACTGATGTACTTGCTTGCTGGATATCCTCTGAAGTAGTGTATAAACAGTATTGCGCGGCGCGCATGTGCAAACTAGTTGTTCTAACGATCATTACACAATATGTGGTGACAGTATTTGAACTTTGAGATACTACTTACAACACAGTATATACACCATATGCTATTACAATTATTAAACAATGCATTCAGAAATATTGATACAAAATAAACTATGCTAAATTTATGCATTATCACATAGACTGCGAGAAGACAGAGGGTCTGTAAAAATCTATATTCCTCAGCACCATGCGCTGTTAGATGATTATGCCAGCCAAGTCTAAATACAAGAGTTTCGTACTTACAGTCAACATGCACATAGCACAATATATGTGTTGTATAGACATCAGAGAACAAAAATAATGCAATACAAAAAGGTATAATCTTTATCGTGTAATCCTTTTTGCAAAGCAACATTTCCTAAAGTAAATAAGCACAACGAACATAAACATGCGCGGCTGAGATTCTAGTCTGCTATCATAGAGCTATGTGCAATGCTAAGGTATGTCTGTATTGAGCGTAAGAATCATCATCCGAAAAGAAAAAGCTTACTTCTGCTGCATTCAGCAATAATATGTCAGTGCCGGAATAATGTTTTGATCGAATGACATTTTCATCAACTATTATTCTTAATAATACTACCCGCAGTCTTATTATTAGGATTATGTATCTTAACTTCTATTGAAACGACAGAAACATTTCGAGCAAATTCATTAATGAACAATTCAGTTAATTACGTTAAAATGACAAAAAACGAGACCAGCAGGAATGAAAATCAGTAATACGTTGGGTTTTAATTTAAATGCCAATTCCTAGCAGCTTTAAATGCTTGTCCCTACAAATTCATAATTTCTTTGCAAACCGATAGGAAGATATCCACTGCGCAGTGTTTTCATTGTTAGTGTTATAAATAGAAACTTGCGCTAATTGTCTAACTTTCAGATTTCCAACCAAGGTCAAACAGTCCGACTAGCGGACTGCTAACCTCCCACAGTGTCCAACTATCAAACTGTCAAACTAATATTTTCTTTTCCTTACACGGTTTGAATAGAAGTCTAGGCTTGTATATGAATTACTGGGTTTACTCTCCACGAATAAGCTTAAACTTGTCTATTTTTTGGGCTTCTTCCATTCAGCGAAGTTAGGTTAGCACGAGTTCAAGGAAACATGACTTTTAGGTCTGTATATCTGTCTTCATTTTAACAGGGAAAGTGTGATGCTTGAATTTCTTTAGTTAGGAGAAAGTAGGTCAAAAACGTATAAACGAAAATATAGTGAGTCCAAACCTGATTAATTTCGTCAGCAAACGAGCAAGCGAGAATTGGTATAAAACTCTACTAGTTTGGCAATTTGCTCGTTTGACAATCTGGTAGTTTTGCAGTTCCATAGATTGGCAATCCAGAAGTTGGGCAGTATGTTAATTATACAATCCGGAAACTTGGCGGTCAGTTAGTCGGACAATTCGTAAAACAACAGTTTGTATATTCCCTGGTACTTGAAATCCTTTTGTTAAAAATACAAATGTTGACGAAAAGAATTTGTGAAATTTCGTTTGAGCCAAAAAATCTCCAAATCAAGTCTGCACACATAATATACATAGTACCTTAATATACAAAGTACCGTTTCCAATTTTTAAAAACATGCCGTATCCTACAAACACGGTTGTTTAAAGTGTTTACGTGAATTAAATTCAACATGGAATTGGACAATTATAACAATTTAATTTAAAAATCTCCCCAAAAAACAACCGAAGACAAACCCTTATCCTTTGACTACCGCACTTACTTACCTACTTACTATGCTGCAAAACGCCACTTTAGAACACACACACGGACAACTAAGAAGAAATCGTATTTTTGGTAAGTATCCATTCACATATTCTTTGCATGTGTACAACTATTTTTGGAAATTTAAATACTAATTTTTGACAGCATTGTAGAAACCAAAATTCCAAGCAAAATAAAAACCTCAACTCACATTTTAAAACTCTATGACACATTTTACGATGGATAACATCAGTATTCAATTAATTCAAGCCTGCCCAATTTGTGGAGAAAAATCTGGCGAATCACTCACGGAGCATTTGAAGTCTCATTCAAAGCAAGCATTAATAAATGTACTATTAGCTCAGCATCAGCGAATGCAAACACAGCACCCTGCAATATCGACACAATCTCGTGGTTTAGAAGACGCTCATAGGAGTTCACAGTTAAACCAAATTTTGTTGGAATTCCAATCTACTCAATTAGTAGATGAAGATGAATGCGATGAGCAAAATTTTAATATTAGATCAAAAATTGATCCATCTGCTTCTAATTCGTCCGCCAATCAACCATCTAAATCTGTACGACGTCAACCTAGTTCCGTCTTGCACATAGAATTTGAAAACAATGACCAAACAGAAACAACACGATTTAAAGAAATGAAACCAAATACAGCATCATTGCAATTAACGAAAAGTGAATCACGTTCTTCTACAAGTGAAGTGCAAAGTAGTTCAAGTACAAAGCCAACATTTGTCCTTGTCGACCATTCTTCGTCCAAACCGGGGCCCTCCAAAAGACGAAACTCAGACGAGGTCCGTCAATTAGACAATACAAATAACAGTAATGCAAATATTACTGATTTAAAAGAATCCCAACCTAACACTTCTATTATACAATATATAATTGATGAGGTATTGTAAAATTACCAATAAGCAAAATTACCGCAACAGATGCCTCTGGTCTAACTTCAAAGAAACCTTAATTTTGGAAATTGGATATAAGGATATAATATAAATTTATGCTTTCCTATGGCATGCTTTGTAATCAGATATTTACTCTTCGCAAATTGATAACTATATCTGGCAAATAATCGAATGTAGAAAACTACTAATTGCACTTATTGGAACAGTTATCAGAAAACACCAATAATGACTGTAACAATAACTTAATGTAGTATTCATTTAATATAACCAAGTTCCAAATTTGGTGCAGCCGTAGTCAGAGCTGGACAGTTTTTTAGAAGCCAAGCTGGAGATATCTGTATGCGACTGTATTGATTTAATTAAACTTTTTAAAAATGCCCTGGTTATATGTCCTACCTTGCCACAAAAAAATTGTAGTCCGGGCAACACACTGATGCACCTCAGGAAGAGGCTGACAGTTGGATATTGGAAGATGGACGAACGATTCCAGTGTATTCATCATTATTGCAAATTCCAGCAGTATGCGATTCTACTCCAGCTTGCACAATAAATGACAATGCATCCAATAGAGTCAATAAAAAAAAGGAAACCTTTCCGACAACTCTGTGTGGCAAAACTTCTCCAAGTCAGATGCATCTTGACCTTATGACCGATGAAGAGATTCCACCTAGAGGAGAAATTTCTGAATACGAGGAGAGTAATGCATCATCAATTCTTTCAGACGATTCTGTGAGTGCATTATTAACTTTTACTAAAGGCTTTCAATTTCTGCATTTTGTCCGTCCAAGTTCAGAAATATGACATACCCTCAACTTAAATGACTTGCGTTTTTAGAAACAAACGAATGTTAGAACACCTTAGTTCGTAAATTAAGAACCTTGATATATATTATGTAGATTTACGCGCGTGACAACCCTTCCCTTAGAATTGTTATTTTGCTAAACAGAAAATCGGACCCCTTGCAAATGCTCATAATATTCCCAATTTCTTTTTAACGTTTGCATATCGCAGCTTAAAGATTCAAAATAATTTTGACCCAACTTTTTTAGACTTTGAATTAACTAGATCCATCTGTGACTCCACCTTTCACAGATTTGCCCATTAGTAGCTAATTTAGTAAATCCAAAACGATTACTCTATACTTACTTCTACATTAAGTCTCTTTCAACTATTAGCAATGATAACCATACCATGCTTTGCAAATGGGCACGTTCGGATTGTCTCCAGAATTTTAAAAATATCCTACATTGAAGGTGAAGATTCCAGTCGACACTCTAGCATAATAAAACATATAGCGACACTAACTGACGTATATATTTTGCTTATTTATTAAAGAGAAATAGTTTATTGCAAACTTTCCTTTACTAGATAAATGCTTCTTATCAGGTAGTTATTGTTTTAAAATTTTAATGAAACAAAATTATTTTAATTGTTCAAAATATATTCCGTTATACATGTTTGGCGACTTCACATGATACGCGCAATAGAATTTAAGAGCAAATCATGGAGCAGGAATATTCGTCGACCGCAAATCCTCTACTTTGGCATCGCAAGAACAAAGCATTATACTAAATCGAAAGAAGAAATCTATTAAGCCCCAACTTTATATTTGCCAAGAATGTCCACAAGTTCAAGTAAGTAATTACAAAAGTACATACTAAAAAAATTTCTAATTTGAAGGTACATATATTACATTTATATACGTGAATTCAGTATTTTGTAGCTAAGTTTTAATTTGCAATTATAGGTTTTTGGAAGCTTATTTGAGGCAGCGGAACATAAGTTTGAGGTACATCAAAATAGATCGAAAAGTGGCAGCACTGCCGTTTCAACAAATACAAATTTTCCAATTCCTCCGAACACGGAACATATTTTGCCGGAGAAAATACGACATCAAAGTCAAAATGATAGCACAAGGCGAATAGCTATATCTCAAGATTTGACTACTGAAACAAATACTCAGATTCCGAAAGATTCTTCTTCCTCTACAAAAAAATCATCAAGAAAGGAATATTTTTGTGTGTATTGTAATTTTACGTCAGCTGGAAAGGCATCCATTGCGCAGCATATGGATACAAGTCACGCCGATCAGCCTCGAAACCCTAATATGTTTGAGTGTAACCATTGTGGTAAAGTTTTTAGAGCAAGAACAAATTTAAGAAAACATTTGCTTATTCATCGGTAAGTTAATAAACTATGTAGATTACCGAGTCTGAATTTCAAGCCTTTCTGACATAATTTATTATTTTCTTTAATTTTAGGGAACGGAAATACAGCTGTCCTATTTGTTCCAAAGGTTTCACATCTAATTTTAAGTTAACGGAACACACGAGAGTACACACAAAAAACTACCCCTATAAGTGCAGTATTTGTGAGAAAGCATATAGAACGCTTAGCCTTCTAAACCATCACACCGTAAGTCTGCATTTGTGTCTAATTCCTGCATTAAACCAACAATTTGATATCGAAAAGCTGAAATATTCGGATATTCAGATATTCTGTAATATGGTAATATCAGCCCAGTTTTTTAAATTTGTACTTAAGGTTCATAATAAGTTTAAAACACCGTCTGTTCAAATTTTAAGAAAATGCATCACCTACCGGAAGGCGAGCGACCACCAAAGCGAAAATTGGAATTTTACTGCAGCATTTGCCATCGGATTTTACATTCCAAACGCAGTTACATGAATCATCTTCAGTTGCATAAGGAGAAACCAATCAAATGTTCATTCTGTAGTGAAACCTTCACCAGACACAGTGTGCTTGTTCGCCATATCAGAGTTACACATGATCCTCATTACGAATCCAAGGAGAGCAAAGTAATCAATTTACTTGAAACATTTGTTTCTAAAACCAATTAGGACTGTCCTGTTTGCAACAAAAAGCTACACCCTAATTCAATGATTAAGCATATGAGAATACATTCCAACGAGAAGCCTTACAGTTGCAATGTGTGCGGAAAATCTTACCGGACTTATGCAAATTTGACCTCCCATTCCTGGAGTCACACCAACCTTGAAAAACCACATAAATGTCGCCAATGTCCAAAATCGTATTTATTTAAGAAAAACTTGGAGGTAAGTATTTATCAACAATTATAATGTTTAAATACAAGATATAACCAACACAAAATATAATAGTTCATTATTTAACACCTAACTATATAATTGTTATAATTATATCTAATAAATCTAATTTTTACTAGAACCACATGATGGTGCATAAGAGACGATCGATGCACTTTACTTGCAACGAATGCGGAGTAAAATTTAGTCATAAGGTACTACTAACCAGGGAACATTTTTGGGTGCCTCTTGAGTTGAGGGCTCCCACTAGGTGTAAAAACCAATTCGGGGTCGTAGATTACGAATATTAGCTCCGCTGTCTGCTGAAATTAAACCCTGAATTAATATTCACGAATTTCGGATTAATAGCTGCATAGACATATCCTTATTACACAGCAGCGAGCCTTATGTATTACCGATTCACATGAAATTTGGTGTATAGAATGTACTTTACCATGCTATGAAAATTTCTGACTTTTATAAACTACGGCAAGCTTATTTTTGAGCTAATGAGTGCGTACTATACTGTGAAAGCCGAAAGGTGAGGGATATATATGCAGCGAATGCAAATAGAATCACAATCTACGAATAGGTATACACAAAATCGAAATTCCTGCTATTTGAGTATTTCGTAATTTTGAATTTATAAAAGTCAGAAATTTTCATAGCATGGTAAAGTACATAATGCGAATAATATTAATGCGAAATTCGTGAATATTAATTCAGGGTGTAATTTCAGCAGACAGCGGAGTTCATATTCGTAATCTACTACCTCGAATTAGTTTATTACACCTAGTGGGAGCCCTCAACTCAAGAGGCACCCAAAAATGTTCCCTGGTAGGCTTTAAGCTTATTCTGAAGTTAAAATTAACTATTGCTTAAATTGTATTGTATATTTCATTTTAGGTAAACATGAAACGACACCTGGAAGAACATTTCAAAGAGAAAACTCATGTTTGTAAAATTTGTAACAAAGCGTTTCAGCGCCATTATTACTTAATCGAGCATGAACGCATTCACACAGGTATTTGTAGTATTCGTACCTTGCATCTGATAATTTTATGACAGAGTTTTCCATATTTGTGTTAACAACTTATTTCCCCATGCAGGTGTTAAACCATTTCAATGTACGATATGCGGAAAAGCTTCAACAACAAAATCAAATCATAGAGCACATTTAAAAATTCATGACGCAAGAGAAACTGGAAATCAAGAAGGGTAATACAGTTACTGTTTAGGCGACCTCAAATCAAAGACTTCGTTGTCATTTGGACACTCTTCTTCCACGATGTCGGAAAGTTTCAGTAACTTTTGCAATTTGGATGATTGTTAGAAAGCAAACGTTTAAAACAATTCTTTTTTGAACGTTTTTTCACAAAACGTAATTTTCTTTTTTCAATTGGGATTTCAGTTATTATCAGTGCCGTTATATAGGCAACTCAAATGTTGCGTTTTGGCACTTTTTTTTCTGAAAGGGATTGTTGCACAGAAGTGACATATTTTTAAAATTAGTACATAAAATCACAAATGGGAAACCTCAGGATAAATCGGTTCGGTTTCTGGTAATTATTAAAGCTGTCGCGTTGGAAATACGGAAATGTTATGTTATGAAATTTTACATTTTTCTATAACGATTTATCCTTAAGTTTCCCATTTGTCATTTTAGGTACTATTTTTTTAAAAAACAATGTCATTTCTATGCAACAATCCCTTTCAGAAAAAAAGTGCCAAAACGCAACTTTTGAGTTGCCTATATACCGGCACTGATAATTCTTTGACTACATTAGCTACTGCTTGTAACCGATTTCAAAGCAGTAGGACCGCATAAATTGTATTACATATAATAAAGAAGCAAGCATGTAGGTATGTATGAATTAAACGCATCATGTTTTAAGAGATTTGAGTAATGCTATTGTTAACTGTTAAGAGTTCTAAGTACAGCAATGAAAATAAGCGTTTCCTGAACAATATACTAATGTTCGCGCTCATCTAAGAATTAAACTCTTGAAAACATAGAAGCTTCTACACCTAAAGACGTTTATTTTATTATCGTTCATTTATCGCCGCACACTTTCCCATCACAATACTAACAAAATCGTTTAGCAAAACGCAGCAAATCACAATAAAAAGGAAAACGAAAAAAGGTGCATTTAGTATACAAGATCTATCTTGACTTGAAAATAAAAATTGCAAGCCTTTCAAACTTAGAATCATTAACTCATTAAATTTTTGGACAAACGAAATCAAACAGTTTAAATATGCAACCAAAGTCTGTAGATTAAATGATTTCAAGTTCTGTAGTTCTGTAGTTGCAAGTTCTGTAAATACACAGGTTTGCTGCTTCTACTAATAAAACAACTTATACCATTTCTATCCACATTTCCGAATGATCTTATTATAGCCGCACACAACCTCTGCGCCACTCAAGCCGTGCATCTAAGCCTTTGGCTAAATCAGGCTACCAAAGGTGGTCCCAAAATATAAAGTTGTGAAAAACTAGAGGACGGCTTTTCAACCCATGCCATCCTCGCAATACTTTCCAAACCCGAATTCCCTGATTCGCAAATGAAGTAAAACTCTTCGGCCACAAGGTAGGCTGAAACACGATTAATGAGAAACCAAAATGTCCCAACCCAAAAATGGCTCCAAACTTATGGCCAAAATTGAAAGTTTTAATCCAAATTAAAAAGCTAAAAGCATCTTCTCTGCATCAGCCTATGTCTCATACTTCCTATCACCAACTTCCTAATAAAATAAACCAAGTCCAAATTAACTTTTTAAATTGACAAGGAAATTTTTTAGCAACGCCTAATAGTAAAGGAAACGGACAGTATTATTTTGCATTCCGCATAACTCACATGCGCTTTCTTACAGAAATCATGCAAGAAGCAGGAATTAAGGAGTAGCTAAACCATTAGTTTCAATATATTAGCAAGTATGCGCAGGGATAATAGCTGCTTGCAAAAAGGATCAGTTTGTCATAGTAGTGATAACACATTGCCTAAAGTTCTCATGGTCGCATTCCATCAGCAACCGTTAGTGGCTGAGTTGAAGACAGATTTTACCCAGTTCTGTCACTTAACAGCGGCTTTTGCAAGTTATTGAGTTGTTATCTTCAATACTTTGCAATAATTTTTTGCGTAACATTTTTTCACTCATTTCTAGTAACTTACTTTAAAACTTTTGACGGTAGGGAATAAAAGAAGAGTGCGACCAGATTCAAATCCTAGGAGATATCCCGGAATGGATTTTGAAATGATAGGTTAGGGTAGCTTAGGTTAGGTTAGGTTAGCATTATTCTCAAAAAGTACGATTGCAGAGTTTCCTGCTCCTCTATATGTTGTAGCCCCATATATGGCTGCAGTATAGACTTCCAGCTCTTCGTCGGGTCTATATCATGCAGGCTACACGCATTTAGTCTATACCTCAATTAGTGGAAAATAATCAGTGGAAAACAATTAGTAGAAGTTCTACTAATTGTTCTACTGTAGAACAGTATCATTATGTCTACATTCTAATAGTAGAAAATTGTCTTTTATTTGCTGCGGAAGCAAGCATATAAGATCGCTTATGTCCGTCTGTCCACCTGTCTGTCCGTCTGTCCGTCCGTCTGTCCGTCTGTCTGTCCGTCTGTCCGTCTGTCCGTCTGTGCGCGCTTTAGCTCCAAAACGGATGTGTCAATTGACTTCAAATTTAGCACATCCCCTCTAGGGGTCATGAGTAAGCAAACGTCCTATTTTGGGT
>JAHZND010003970.1:0-10955 GCA_027744115.1 Acrocyrtus sp. NNG-2020 | reverse complement strand
GTGAAGATTGCTGCTTTGATGTTGATGATGCGAAGGCTGCTGCTCCACATCGCTGCTATCAGTATCTGAGTAAATCGCTTTTGCGTTGTACTTTTGATGATTTGAAATTTGCTCATTGAAACTCACAAAAACCTTAGATTTGGAGGATAAGGATGATACGCTAGCCGATTTCTTTCTCTCCGAGATATTTTCCAGCTCCGAATGGCTTTCATCCGAGGATTTTGTACTGCCCGACATAGACATATTATTACTAGATCCCATGCTACTTATCTGATGGCGATGTAGACTACTACTAGAGCTGATCTTTTTCTTTTTCTGCTCTGGCGGATGAGAGGAGCTTGCAGGAGAGTCTTCGTCTGAATTTGAAAATAAAGGCATGTACGATCTACTTGGTGACTTAGTTGACCGTTTTGCCTTTTTCCTCATCTTTTCCTCTGAATCCTTCCGACTCGACTTACTTTTCATTTTCCTCTTTGACTTAGATTTTATACTGCACGTACTCGACTTTGTTCTATCGTCATCATCCGAAGAGTGCGCCTTCTCTGATTGACGATCGTGATGTTTACGTCTGTGCTCAAGCGGAACATCAAAATCATTCATTTGCTCTATGTGAGAGTCCTCATCTGATGAAGTATTTGTCATTGACTTTCTCTCTTCGATAGATGTTGAGCGTTTCTTTTCCTCTCGCTTTGCTCGCGATTGCTTCAACTGCTTAAACGAGTCGGCAACTTTCTCCTGCTTTCTCTTTTGCTCTTCCTCTTGCTGCTTCTGTGCAGCAGTATTATTTTTGCACGCACGGTTAGAACGCTTAACCTTATCGTACATCGAGACATAATAATCACTATAGTCAATAACCACGTCGAAGATGGAATGATGCTTTTTCTCCTCCTCTTCATCATCTACAAAGATCAAAGCAGGGTTTGTAAATGAGTGTAAAGGTGAATTTTGAGGAAACTCCAACTCAATTGGCTTACCTGAGTCAGACGTTGCGCTATCATCAACAACAACTCTCCTCCTCTTTTTAGGTTCTTTCTTTCTTTTCATTTTTTCAGAGTCACCTTGCCCAGAGTCACCACCGCCAGATTTATGCCGGTCCCGCTTGCTTTCAGAATCCCTTTTCTCAGAGCGCTCCCCTTTTCCTCTTTCAAAGGATGATTCTAGCATTGCCATGGTCTGATTATGTGTGTCGTTATCATCTTCTGAATCCAGTGAGCTAAGTGTTCTGTCGGGTTTCGGCTTTTCTCGTTCTTTCCTTGAAGAAGAAGACGATGTCGACTTACTTTTGCTCGATGACGATGACACATCTTTCGACTTACTGCTGCTGGAGCTGCTGTGACTAGTGTGACTGTGATGCTTTGATATTGACTTTGATCCAGATGAGGAGCTATTTTCCTTTCCTGAGCTTTTTTCTTTCTCCCTGTCCTTTTTATGTAGGTCTTTAGACACACTGCTGGAATCTTGCTTGTGTGCGGAGCTACTCGAAGAATGGCTGTCCAGTGAGTTCCTCGATGACTTTTGAGCCTGATGGTGACTATGATGTTTTGACGAGGAAGAGCTACTGCTCGAGGATTTTGACTTGTGATGGTGATCCCTTTCCTTCCCATCTTTATCTTTCTTTGCATCAGAGCTTGCACTATGTCCTGAGGAAAACGAGGAGCTCTGCTCCTTCGCCCCTCCACTCATACTTCCACTGCCACTATTACCACTATTACCACTACTCGTACTGCTCTTTTCAGTTTTTGATGATGAGGAGGATTCTTTCTCAAGTTTCTCAGGACGGTCCTTGGAAGACAACTTGTCCTTTGATGACATACTTGTCTCTTTCGTACTTTCCCTGGACTCTTTGCTCTCACTCCCTTTGGAACGGTGATGATGGTGGACGTGGGCAGATCCATCTTGGCTGCTTTCTTTTTCCACTTTAATTTTCTTTCGATCTACAAACATCCCAAAACACCATTTCGATGTGTAAAATACTACAATGCCATTTTTTTCATTCAATATATGCCAGAACCATTTACAAGAATCTGGAATCTGAGTGGATTCTTTATGAAATCATGTCAAAACTAATGTAGGAATAATTTCTACTCAGATTATAGTCGTACTTTACAACCAGGAAAATTAAATAGCTTTCTTACCTTGTTCATTCTCCTGCGAACTCAGGCGACGCTTAGCTTTGACGCTGTCCTTATTGTCTTTATCGCGTTTGTGAGAATGAGATTCTTTTGAAATGTTTGGGAAAGAGGAGCGGTCTCGATCTCCACTATTATCCCGGTGGTCTTTTTCCTTGTCCCGTTTTTCTTTTCTGTGATGACTGCTGTGGTGTGAGTCGTCATTTTTACTCCCTGGCTCGATCGAGTTTAAGGAGCCGCTACTTTTCGACTCTTTCCTCTCCCTTTCCTTTCTTTCTTCTTTATCCTTACTGCTAGATGACTTGGAGGAGGACGTGGAGCTTCCTTGATTTGAATGAGATTCACTTTTCAAGCCAGAGGAGCCTGACTGATGGCCATGGCTCCCACTGCCACTTCCTCCTCCGGAGGAGATCGGAGTGGAAGTTCCACTGGATCTTCGTTTCTTTTCTTTGTCCTTCTTGGAGCCATCTTTGGACGTATTAATTACCTCGTTCCGGGAAGTGAGAAGGGGTGTTTGAACACTAGCCACAACTGCGACAGTCGTCTCTTGGTGAACTGGCGGAACCTTTGAACTGATTTCATCCTTCAAAGAGCTGAGCTCACTTTTCTTTGACGACGATGACTGGCTTTTATCAGAGGAGCTTGCTGATTTACTGTGACTGCTCCCACTACTGCTACTCCCTGTGAGAACTTCCTTTGTCTGGGCCTTCTCTTTCGAACTGTGTTGTTGATGGTGATGGTGTGAAGATGAGTGTGACGATGGCGTTTCAGATGTCGAAGAGCTTTTGGGGTCGACGGAACCACCAACGTTCCCATACTTATCGGCGCGACTCACTTCGTTCTTTTCACTTGATTCAGCGGGTTTACTGTCATTCACGGAGAACTGTAAGGAGTGCTTACTACTTCCACTGGAGTCTGTTGAGACGGAAGAGCTAGCTGAACTGGAGGATGTATCAACACTAATCCTACGAGGAGTGAGAGGGCGAACACTCTCTGTTGAGCCAAATAATTCTGATGAGTAACTGCTGGAACCACTACAACTGGAAAAACTGGCCTGGAACCCAGGAGTACTAACACCTGGAGAGCTTTTCCTTGACTCCACACTAAGAGATCTTTCAACGGAACGTGGACCAGTACTACTTTGCACTGGGATAGGGGATGGTGCACTTGAGTTTCCGGAAGTAGTGAATCCGTGAGAAACAGAGGGAGTTGGTGTTGTTAGCGTGTTCGCGATTGTGAGTGGATGCATACTTCCTTTCTTCATAATTGATAGGGGAGTCGTCACCTCAGACTTGGGGGTCACTGCACCAGTTGTAGTCAGGTTAGGTGCCTTTGTTGTGGGAGAAATTGATGATTGAGACGAGCCAAAGCTCTTTGTACTAGCAGAGGGTATTGCTGAAGGAATTTCAACAGCAGGAGATCCCATGGGTTTGCTAGGGCCTGGTGCACTTGTAAATGACTTTGAAGCAGGTTGACCAATTGCGAGTGACGACAAAGAGGAAGTGGAGGTTGAGGATAATGATCGGTTCAATTGTGGGGCAACATTGGCATTGAGATCTTTTACCTTTTCCGAGACACTCTTCCCAACAATGGCACTGGAAAGACTTGCTGAGGAGTAGCCGGGAGACGTGGAGCAGATAGGAAACAGTGGTGGCTTTGTCGAGGAGGAGGACGCAGAGGATGTTGATGCTATAGCTGCACTAAAATTAGCACTTCCAACACTGCTGCCGCCAATAGGCGGTATACCACCTATTGGTGAGGATAATGGAGGTATACAAGTACTGTTCACTCCTAAAGGGGAAGTCTGTGGTAGAAATGGGGTAGAGGATGTTGATGAACAGGACGTAGACCTGGACAAAGTTGGCAGTTTCCAGTTCGTTGTCGCTGTTATTAACGTGGATGGTTTGATTTCATACTTTTCATTATAATTAACAAGCCTCTCACAATCCTCATCGAAAATGCTTTTCTTCGCGAGCACCGTCCTCCCAATATCAGAGGTTCCAGAGAACTGAGGAATGGTCTGCTTGATTTTATCAATGAGAGAATCCTTGGTACTACTGCCACTACCTGAACTAGTGTCCTGATTAGTGGCAATGTGAAGAGGGGAATGCGACACGGGCGGGGTGTGTTTCAGAATCTTTCGATTCCCGTCCCAGGTGTCATATCTCTCACACAAATTTTTCACTCTTTGTTCTAATGAGTCCGCTGTAGGAGAGTGTCTCGGAGAGAGACCACCCTCTGAGTCCGAGGAGAATCCAGTTCCACTCGCAAACTCATCCTGTTCCACCACCTCACTTTTAGCTTGCTCACTCAACACACGCTGCTCCACATTACTAACGTCACTTGACACACCGTCATTACTGTTCTCATCCGTACTTTCCCTTTTCGTCGTAACCTCTCCAGCAACACAAAAATTGGAAGAAGTGCTCGAGTGTTCGAAATTATTTGTACTTGATTTGGAATATGCTGGAGCCCCAGAAGACTCGTTAGGAGAAAAAATACTGGTTTCGTTTGTCGAAGATAGCATCACAGACGAACTCGCCGCGCTTGACGGAGAGATGGTTGGACTTACCACCAGCTTTTTTGCAGAGTGGACACTAGCCCCACTACTACCACTATGACTGGATTTCACTGCTTCTTTCTCAGGAACAGTGCTTTGTGATTTTACAGGTTGTTTGAGAGGTTCTGGGAGGCTAGGAGGTTCAGAGCTGGTTGAGGATCTATTAGATGGAGGGGCAGTTGCTGGTGTGGAAGCAGTAGACTTCTGGTTTTGGGACGCTCCATCAAACCCTTCCGGATTTTCATCACAAAGAGGGGTACCCGGTCTATCATCCCCTTCCTCTGTCACAACGGAGTTGCTACTTAAAGTGGTAGGCCTCTTAGCTTCACTTTTCTTCACCGTTTGAGACGAAGGAACTTTTTCTGTCTCCTGATTAGAGTGAAGGGTGTGACACTCCGGAGACGAATTTAAGTGGTTTCCAGAGTCTGCTGACGTTCTCCGGATTTTGCTGTCAACGTTCCTCTTTTGTGAATCTGCAATTTACACACGCAACCATTTCAACATCGAGTTCATTTCTCTAAATGAAAAAAAATCGCAACTCTAAAACGAATACTTACCAGTCGCCACCGCGTCATTCAAATATCTTGCCACGGAATCTGTTCCAATCCCAAGTCCAGGGTCTGCAGATGTGCTTACAATTTCCGTTTTTGGTTCAGGTGAGGTACTAGATACGCCATCAACAGTGGTTGTGGGTAAAACGCTTGAGACGTTTTCTGAAGAGCTCTTCCGATGTTTGACTGCTGGAAATCACAGATTTAAAAATAGATAAGGCGTGTTCTTTGGTTTTGATGACGGCGACGGATTTGTATTAATAATAGTCAAAGACATACCTGGTTCGAAGCTGCCAACTTTCTCATCTCCGCTTGCACTCGATCCAGTGAAGTTGCTGTGAACTTCTGTGTCCGAGTTTTCCACTGCTATGATGTCCGACGACGATGTGACTATGGCAGAGTCCGTTTCATGACAGTTGAGATCAATCTTAACGCTACTACTACTGGAAAATTTGTCCGTCCTCTCTTTCCCATTCGGCTTCGCACCCACCATTGCGCATCGCTGACTGTCTACCACTGGATCTAATCGTCTGTATCCATGAAGTTCTACAGTGCTGTTTAAGCTTTCATGGGATTCCCTATTAGCGTTAAGTATTCGACCAGCACTTAGATTTGACGGAGGGCTGGACTCTTCCATTGACTTCAACGTGGTCATCGGTTTCGAATCCGGATCAAGATCATTTCTATCGTTAAATTTAGAATTAGTTTAATTAGCAATTAGTGCAATCTGGCCTGGCGTAATACCGGGTATAATTTGTATGTCAAAAATAAATCTGCAGTGCTTGCTTACCTGTACGGATAGCCCGACTTCAGGCTCTCATCATCCCCAATATACTCTCCTAGCCGATTTCTCGTCTTACGGACAGAACCATCTTTGAAACTTCCAGCAGTGAGTGCTGCCAGTGGGTTGGAACTGGGAGAAGAGGAGCCACATATCGACAATGACGAATTCCCAAGTGCCGAGTCTAACCTTTCTTGGAATCTTGTAATAACTTCCTGCGACGCAAAGTCAATATCCAACTTCTTTCCTTTTATTGCCCAATTACCAAGTTCCCTTATCGCAGTTTCCGCGGATGAGATCTAAAGTGAAACAAGGTCAATTAAAATAATTAGCGAAAATAAATATAAGTGCAACCTTTTCCGCTCCAACAAATCCGTTCTATCTTCCCTTACCTCTTCATACTGAACTAGAGTCAGACATCTTTTCGAGTCCATATCCACTTTTTTAATAGCACCATATTGACAGCAGTGGCTAGTTACTTGTTTCTCAGTAACTCCACCCGTTCCATCCAGAAGTAGCGCATTTGTTGGAGGGTTTCGAAAAAATGAGATGCGTGCTTCTCTTGCTTTAAAAACGTGACGACCCCACTTTGCTCTGATTGCACTCGCAATGTCCAGGAATTCACAAACGGCATGAGTACTACCTCCTTGCTTCCTAATGTCAATGTTCTGTGCGGCCATTAAAAGAGCAAAAAAATCATTGCAATGATGATGATTTGCACATTTACTTAAAAAATTACATTCACCATTCAGTCACAACTTACCACTATATCACCGTACTGATCAAACACTGACTTTAATTCAGATACAGTAACGGAAGAATCCAGACTTGTAATAAGGACGGTACGTGTTGGAAAACTTGACTCCTCCTCCCCGGGACCTCTGATTATGTCAAAGAATAAAAAACGCCATTTGTCAATTATTTGCAACAAAAGCTCCTTTCAGAAGTCACTTAAGTCAAAAGAAACGATTTTCTTATCGAGACTGCATAAAGAAGCGTACATTCTATACAGGCATGAACTAACACGATTTTCTTGACTAAACAAATAAGCAATGTCAGATAGTATTGTAAAGCACCACGGTACAGTAGACAAAAAATCTTTTCAAATAATATAAATCAAAGTATATATAGCTTTTCTGTAATAAATGCAGTTAACTAAAAATAAAATAAAAACAGTAACGTACATTTAAAAACAACACAAGTTCATTTTTAAAAAGAGTTTTTTTTTCGTAAAATTACGCAATATAAGAATTTGACGACCGAGTGTCAAAAAGAGAAAACAACAGCTTTTTATTATTTGAATGAATTGAGGCATGATTTTCATAAGATAGACACAGACAGACATTTAAACTGTGACAAATATATAGGCTAGCTACTAATCATATTTAAAACAGAAGCCACGATACATTACTACATAAATAACAGTTTTATTGCGAATTTAGGAATCCATATAGATTACGATAATGTAAAATGAGTTTTTTTTAGTTTGGCTTGGCCTATATTTCAAATTGTCATTTTCCTCAGGAATAATGATAGGAAAATAAACGGGATATGAGAATATGTACTTTTTAATATGCTCTGCTCTAGTTTCCTGGCATTGTAGAAGAATTGTAAAATCGGTAAAAATTTGTTCATTCTATGCCAGTGTCATTCTGTAATTTTCAGTTTTGCAGGGAGAGACACGCTACAAGTCTGTAGATTCGTGCCCCGTTTATTCAAACAATTTTGCTGCAAGATATAACGGCAAAATTAATTCTTATTCATCTTAGTTGACCCATGTCAATTGAGTGGTTGCAGTTTGCAGTTTTATGCTGATTTGCTATTGTGGCTTGATGGCGTACAATAAAAGGCATACAGAATTAGGGATCTCCCTCTCGCACACTCTCTACTGTCAACCTTTTAGCTTGATCAGTAACCTAAAAATAAGAGAGGGAGTTGAGGCAACCACTTCAGCAGCAAATGTCAATATGGACTAATGATCTTTTTCGTCCTTTCCCTCTTTGACTTGTTGATGAGACAAATGCTTTCAATTTTTTGATAAGTAATTGCTTAAAAAACTGATAATGCAGAAGAAACAACTTTTTTTTGGCATGTTGAGCTGTAGACATAGGAGAATTCTTGGTGTTATCATCTTGTATGACTACATGTACGTAAAAAATTAAGAAAAAAGGATAACAGTTCTTTGTTTCGAATCACTTTATGAAATGACTCTTCTTTCTCAGAAATTGACTTACTCAAAATCAATATTCTCTATACAAGATGTATGTACACACTGAAAAGGTAGTAGAAAATTATAAATGCAGCCATATTATTCCTATTTACTGCAGTGAATGGCATTTTTGGTGTGGTGTAAGTGTGTGAATGTGCAACCAGTGTAGGTATATGCATATTGGGAATATTTAAAAATAGTGAATCAAGCATATATAGACGACTGCCTTAGACGGATTATATACGGTGAATATAGTAAAAAAAAAAGTAAAATAATAATAATAATTAACAGAGACAGTAAATTTTTACCACGCAAAATATATATATATAGATACAAATATAAGTAAGTTGGCTGTTTTTAGGAGACAAAGAGTCAATCTACATATCTGCAAATATACAAACCTGCTTTCTTCATCGGTGCCACCAACAGACTCCTCACTTTTCCCAGTGTAACAGGAAGATTACGGATTTTGATTGCAGCATGCAGCTCAGCAGTATTTGGAGGTCTTCTATGGTGCTGATGATGGTGATGGCTTGTGCTAGCACCCCGACTAAAATTGTACAAAAAATTTACATACTTTGTTGAAGACAAAAAGACCATATTTCCATCTTTGAAAAAAAAAGAAATTATTTTTTTCTATCCTGTCTCCGACAAAATATAAGCTATTTTTACTATCTTTTTTTTCTACTCAACATAAAAAAGAGGCTAACAACAAATTTGGAAGCAAAGAAGCTGCAAAAACTATTTCAATAAAGTATATACGTAGCAGCCACTAACTCGCTTTCTGCAAGACAAAACGACAAAAAAAACTACAACGTAGTAGTAAGGATGTGATGATTAAAAAAGTTTCCCATCATAACTCAAACAAACTCATTACAAATTTTACGAAAAAAAATTAAGGGGTCATTTTCAGTCCCACTCATGAGACAAAAAAGTGCACATTCTCTCTTCCAACAGGATATAAATGTTTACTGCTGAGTCACAAGCACAATTATCACAGAAAATATAGATAGACGTGCAGGCACATAAACACATGAGTTATCCCACCCATACATAAAAGAGATTTTTTTGTAAGTGCATAAAATCATAAAAAAAGACACAGATATTGCGAATCGCATTCCCATTAGCGAAAAATACAGAAATAAAAAGGGCCCCCACATATAACAAATCGTATATCAAGCAAAACAGCAAGCAGTCCTTCAACTCTTTTTTTCATATCACAATTAAAATCCAATTCGAGAGCATTTTTTATACAAAGTATTTATACAAAGCGGTGCAGCAATAGCAAAAATCCTTTATTACAATTCACATATTACTCATGATATGATATAGGTAGCTATAAACAAATACTTTTACAAAAAAAATCATTATTTCCACCACACAAACAATAATTTCCATCTTCTCATAAAGTAACATGCCCATAGTGAAAAAAAAAATTCATCTCCGCTCTTATAAAATTTTCTTCTTTGCTGATGTACACGCAAAAAAGAGTCTACACAGAAAAAGTGTGCAAAGTCGCTCTTAGCGGTTTCATATTATTCGCTCCTTCGCTCTCTATCTTTCTGCAATTTGTGCCTCTCCTCTCATATTTATATACGAGATATGCTCTACTCACAAGTATTATTTATACACATGAAGAAATTTCGTATATATTTGCAGTGCTGTAAATAAATAAGGAAAATAGCACGTTTAACTGTGCGAAGGCAAACAGTTCATTTTTCTGAGCTTCAGCCTTCACAGTACATCGAAAGAACAATGAGGCTCACCAAATCAGTTAAGTGTAGTGTGTGTGTAAAAGGACTGTGAAGCGAAAACCTCATTGCATAAATCACGAGGGCAATAACCTTTGCAATAATAAAAACACTGCTCTCAACAGAAGTTAAATATTTTTGCCTGTTTGCTTCTTAATGCTATAAGGCTTCTCCTTCCCTGCACACCTTTTTCGCTAATAAAGTGAAAGTAGAGCTATGCACGTAACTTTGTAGTTCTCCACTCGAAACGAGAGATGATGATGCGATCACGTTGCTATACACAATATTGTACGGCAGAGAAAAAAATGTACGAAAAACACTATCACCACCTCTCTTATGTTTCATTCTTTTTTGGCACCTTCCTGGCTATCGTTGTTGTTGTTCTCCTTCGAATTTACCTAGCTGAGGAGAACTATAAAAAAAACTGACATAGCCTTTACAAAGGAAAGGCTATATCCTTTCGGTATCCACACATACAGACATGCTTACATGCTAAGATGACGCATAAAAATTGCATTCCTATAAAGTCTATATAGCGAGCATGCAAGAAAATTGTTTTTTAGACGAACAGAGCGTCTACAAATGTTTATGTAGGAAAGGCCCAACTTACGTGGCGCTTATATGCCCACGAGCTGAAAACTGCCACATTTCTACCTGGCGATTTGTTCCAAACAAAAAAGCCGGATCGATAATGATTGTTTTGGAGGAAAGTTAAGCAGACACTTAATTTATTGCTTGATTTACCTCCAATGAAATTGACAGAGCCAAAAATACTGAATTGAGTCAGCTTGACAAATGCGCACACCCTCCATCATGACAACGTCTTTGAGATGAAGGCATGGCGAAAAAAAAACAACAGGCTGACTAAATACTACTACACCTAATGGGTGTTTGTGGAAATCGCATTGTACTGTAGAAAAGGGCTACTCTGACTGTAGATAGTCACGTGACACGCCGTCCACAGTCCTCTTTTT
>JAHZND010003969.1:0-17457 GCA_027744115.1 Acrocyrtus sp. NNG-2020 | reverse complement strand
GAGAGTAAGATAAAAATGTGACATTCGAAGAATCATGTAAATATTTTTAAAAAGTATATCAAGTGTAGCATGTCTATATATAATAATATATACGTACATACCTATCTCAATTCAAACATTCTTGTTCTATTTATTTCAAGAAGAGCCATAACACGTAATAGCATATATACTGGATGTGTCCATTTGCCATTTGTCCATGATATAGCATTCGCATTAAGTTTTCGCACTTTATCCGGGCCAACTAAATCTCTCCATCCAACATACAAACATAAAAACGATTAAATTAACTGCTTCTCGTTCAGAGAAAAATTTCTCTGATTTCTAATTTTAGAATTTAGTAGTCAAGTTGATACCTACGTTTCTTGTTTTGATTAGCAGAGTCCATCTGTCGGGAGAAGAGGAAATGAACGCATCCACTCCCACTCTATTCTGCGTTATCGATTATCTAAAAATGCGTTTCGAGGCTATCCGAACCTCTTTACTGCTCATTGCTATTACTTCCTTGAGTGAACTTACCACTAATGACAATGAAACGAACGGAGTAAGTGGATGGTGCTATTTCCTCGAATTAGCTTGAATGCAGTATAACTTTCTCCCGTCACCAACGCCCACGTTTTTACTAATTACATATGAAAAAATAAGAAATTGTCACGAGAGGAAGTACTGTTCAGCTATGCAGTTTGCTGCACTGTTTTATTGAATGCGATACAATACAGATTTATATACACAAATATTGTTTGGCATGATGAGCATTAGTTTACTTTACAAGACCTCCAAAATTATTTGGGTTAAGTTTATATTTTCACTATTTGCGTCTATCTTTTCAAAATATCATGCGCACTGATCATTTTTTATTAGTTTCTTACTAAGGTAATACTTTTTCACCTATCTTAGTTAATCTGTTGTTTACTGCAGCAGTGTGTTACGATTGTAGTTAGAGCACCATTTTGTTTGTTATTAATTTTATACACTGCATAATTTTTTTTGGAAGTTTATAACAATTTTGTTCACTAACAAGATTTTTTTTATCGACTCCTATGCTAACTGATACACAAATTTTTAATTTGTAGAGTACCTCTAATATAATCTTACACTGACTGAGCGTACGTACAAAATAGGTTCATCTTTACGTCTACAAACACATTGCACTTTCCACGTAAAAAAAATTCAGTTCGGGAGGTGACCATCCATCAATCAACAATCTTTTTCCACCAAATAAATGCATGTACCTGTGTGAAAGCGACACTGCACCAGTTCTCCTCCTAATTGGCCTCATAGCTGATAGCTGGCAGTTGGGCTGCCACCGCCCAAACTGAATTCCCTTACTCTATTACAAAGATTTTAGTTAATTAATCCGACTTACTTTCACTTACTTGACTAAATAGTTTTCTACTCCTCAACACTACTCTTTTTTATAGTAACCAAACGAGTGCGCAAACTGAGCGCAAACTAACTCATAAAACACACTTAAACCATAAACACGAATTTAACAAAGTATTTCGAGTAGCATTGGGCAGCCAATCTCACATATTCATCATAAGGTGTTTCAGGTAGAGTACTCTTAACGGTTTATAAAAGCAGTTAACTATTATTTTTTTGCATGAACTAGTTATGAATCGGCATTATACTCCTCTCTCAACTAACTCAAGTTCACGTAAACGAACTTATCAGAACAAATAAAGCCATATATATTAATGGAATAAAGTAGAGTCGGCAGCTTAAGTAAATTTATACTGTCCCAACCCCCAATAATAATAATAATAATAATAATAGTCAGCCTACTCCATGAAACTATAATTCCTCACTTCCTGTTCATACGCACCGAAAGATTTCTTTAAGGACTTGTCTCGAAAAATCACGGCATGCAGCTAATAGTAATACAGGTTGGGCTGGACTAATTGTGATATGATCTTCAGATCATATAAAGAGACAGAGTAAAAGTTTGTCCCGAAATTGTACCTGTAGTACTACTGTTCCCCCAGTCGGTAAGGCTCATTCGTGTGTACGTACAGTAAAAGTATATGCATTTTTTTCGTATTTATTAGCTACTCGTTGGTTCTTTATATGTTGGCTTGAAGCGAGCTGACAATTTCACCGTTCAATTACTCCGTGTGGCTAAATCCACTCCAAATTCGCTGATCAACAGCAAACATCATGAATTAACCGCAACCGCTTAACGCCTATAGTCAGCTTATATAGAGTGAAACGAGATGTACAAATTTTGTTTTTTAAAAAATCTGATTTTTATTAAACATTCTAAAAATTTGCTGTTTATAAGGATTCCGAGAAATGTGTTTTTCACTCTTTAACGTTATTCCTAGAATCTAACCCAACTCTTATTTCCAACCGGTAGCTAATAAATTTGAGGACTCAATAATCAACGCACTCAGTACAGTTACAAGTTTACACAGCCAGCTAAAAAATTAGTCGAGTATGGATGCATGAACACTTTCCGAATGTACACTGTTGTAAATAAATCTATCGAGTCACTGCGAAACCTCACTTTTAATTTTAGCCTCAAAATGACTATAACCGGGCGAAACCCCGCTTTTGTTGAAGTACTTTTGGCACCTCCATCCATATTAAAATCGATTTTCTCATAGTAAATTCATATTTTTTTCTAAAGTGAGAGAGGGATCAAGTATTATTTGGAGTATCTCATTTTCATCATCTCTTTCAAGAGCATCATCGTCACACGAAATGGAGTATGCAATGATTTCTACAAGAAGACGTACCAATAATTACGCTGGACAAGTTTTGGCCCAGATCGTAGAGATTATATTTTGTTTACACATTAAACTGTATTGTCGATTCTCTCGAGGTTCTTTTTTATTTTTTTTAGCTTTCGAGCATATAGCATCTAGACAGGATCTGTGTTGAGTTTTTAACTGAATTTTTTTGTAGTCTCATCTGTACAAAAAAGAGCTAAGAAAAGAATGTGGTGGCGCAGTTTTTAGGGAGCACTACTAAAGTGCTTCTCTTCCCTTTAAATTGCTCAACCGCATTATCACACATGATGGCATAAATATTTTAGCCGTCATGACGTTCTCACTTTGTCAAAGTAGATTCTGAGAATACTTTTTTGGGTCAACCGTATGGCAGCAAATTGCATAATTTGATTTGTTAGACACCAAGGGAAATCAGCCGTTATTGTGACTGAAGCTGAAAGATTGCACAGTGTCTTGTCAGATGTTGGCGTGGAGTGATCAATAAGTTGGGCCTTTCACCAACAGCATATATAAGAGTGAACTTTTCGTGCAGTTTCTTAGTGGAATGCGGGCAGGCATATAATTAGAATACCATTTGTGGTCACTAGACTGATCAGGATCACTCTCAGTTCGGTGAAAGATGGGAGTGGGAGTCGGGATGTTAGGAAAAGAAATATTTTTTATACATATTTATGAAAACTAGTAGTACAGTAAATCTTGGCTAGTCTCAATTCGAAGTTTTTTTTTGCATAGCAACGGGCTACATATATAACTACTAGTATATAGAAGCAACTGGTCCATTATGTTAATTTTCATATTATTAAAGTGCATAAATATAGATACTAAATTCATGATGCCAATGCTGATACATTTTTTTTGCTGTCTGAGGAACGACGTAGATGCTGACACTTGACTTTTGTAAATGGCTTGGCAGCATTGAGATGTTGATATTGCTTGATGATTTTCTTTGGAAATCGCAACTTGTCAAGCAGAGTGAAAGCTGCTTATTACAGACAACAATGAGTGATATCTATTGAGGGCCTCTTCGCACCGATGCTCGCGATCCAGAAATTTCTGAATACTTTTTGTCGATGGGAACCCTGTCGTCGTAGAGTGAAGGGGCTTGGAGGATTATTCCTGCTGTGCCCACTAGCACTGCGAGCGTAAATATCCATAAAAAGAGACGGTCGAGTACCATTGCAACGTACTTCCAATCTTCCTTTACCTAGACATAATAAAAAAAGGGGGAAAGTGTAATATTTAGTAGGAATGTTAGCAGAGTAGCAAGCCAATTATTATTATTGATTATTATTATTATTATTGGTAGTTTCAGATATGATCTGGTTACTTTTGTCGAGTCTTCTTGAATGCGGGTATGCCTGGCAATGAAGCGAACACCAGCGCAGGCACGATGAACGTGTAGATCTTGGACGCAACTGCGATTAGAGCAGGGAATTGTTGTTTTTGGAATGAGCGGTGACGGCAGTGGCAAAGTGTCATCTGGGAGCCAGCTTTCTGTTGAGCCATCCTGGCTGTGGTAGCCCACTCCATGAAGGCGACACCCTGCACTTCCGTCTGCCATTCTAAATGTCAGATGGAGGATGCAAAATGAAAGTTGTCCTCTTGATAGTGCTATTACCCTAATAGTATGTGACTCTTATCTGAACCCTATTGGGAAATTACCTCCTGAGGCAGGCTTCCAAGGGTGACTGCGATCGTGGTGGAGGTTCACAAGGACTTTCCTCTTGCCAGAAATTATCCTCTTGTTGATAACAGGCTCCGTTGGTTGTGCGAATCATCAGTACGCTCTCCTTCCACTTGTTTCTGTTTAGGAGTTTCGCAAACACACAAATTACTTGCGATTGTCCAAACAAAATGGCTAAACATACAAAGCTGAAATAACATTTGGCCTGACAAATTTGCACATCAATATCACGTAATATCCCGGAATCAAATAAAATGCTTCGTGTGTTAGGTGATACTTATGTTCCATTTATTTACAGTACCGCAGCATTTTTTGTTTGGATTTATTTCGGCTCTCTAATGAAATTCTCCGCTCAGCTAACTTATAGCTTGCTGAGCGCTGCATCCGTAAGCGCTGTGCAAATAAATGTATAACGAACCGAACTAACTAATTTCACTGCATAGGACGAGTGAATGGCTAACTTACCGATGCGTGTCAATGGAGTAGTGGGGTCGGCGCATAACCAGTAACCGGGGGAGAATGTGGAGAAAAACACGGCGGACCCACGGTGCCATTGTATGTGTTTGAGGAGAACGAAAGTGAACGTTGAGAACCACTACCGTAACGCATATGCTGAAAAACAATGACATCAATCAAGGATCCGCAAGGTGCCTTTGTACTATGCAGCTAGGTGAAGTTTTGTCTATTATTGAAGCTCTACTTCCGCCCTTGCCAGGAGTGATAAAAGCCCAAGTTTCTAGTTAGCCTCTGTCGCTTTGTCTTTGGCTTGAAAAGTACAAGTTTCCCGATCCCTCGGAAATTATTATTTTTTGGGTGTTTGCAGTACATTTAAATATTTACATTTTGAATTGCAAAAGCGCCGTCCTCCGTCCCATTATTTTCATACCTTTGTCATGGGACTGGGTTCACACCGGTGCTAAAATCTAATCTTCTGGCACTTCGGGTGTGTAAACTTGTGCATTTAAAACAATTCAAAACTATTCCCAGAAAGGGGATTCGCTGATAAGATGTATGCTCAGCGCTTATTCACGCTTAACACTTATTCAAACAAAGGGTTTATACTTGGGCTTTGTTCTTCTGGCTGCAAGAGCGGAATTAAGTATTATCCCTGCGGTACCCCTGTCCCTGTTCCCTTCGAGCCTTTCCCGTTCCGCTTCTCAGAACTGGGATGGACATGAATGGAATTTGGAATGGAAAATAGATTGACACTCAAACATCCTCCTTTATCTCCTTTTTACTGAACTGAGAACAGGAAGTACAAACATCAGAAGGAGAGACTCTTTTTTGTTTGCTTGTTTGTTCGAGTGGCATTTATGTGGAGGATTCTACTTCCATGATAATTTATTTATGTCTAGTCAAAGCTCGTTTTCACCTAGCTAGACTTACACTACGTACATTTTTCTACTTTACTAAGGATACATGCATTCTCAGCTCGAGTTCCTTACCTGATGGAAACTAAAATCATAGCGAAAATTAAATACTTCCCCAGTAGTGGAACCACTAGACTTGTCGGCGGAATGATTTCGACAACCAGTAGAAAGAACACATGGAGGCTAATGAGGATGGAAATTGCCAATGTCACCTAGAAAGGAAAGGTATGAAATCCAACGGGTAAGAGAGGCAGATCCACTTTCGGAAGCATCAGAATAACCATTAGCATTAATTTTGACAAGATACTCTCTACAACCCGGTTATTGGATGAAACGGTTTTTTTTGTTTCTGCAGAGATAAACTCTCAGAGTCAGTGCTCGTGTATTGCGCATGTAATTGCTTTTGTGTAGATATCTCATTCCCAGGCATACATAAATGTATCCGTGATCAAACGAGCAGAATGGATGGACTGCGGAATCTGCAGACGGAATTACTCAATGGCCATTCTTGATGGCTGACTGACTGACAAGAGAGTGATCGGGTGAGCACTGAGCAAGTACATAATTCATTAGCAGAGGGTAATAAAAAGCAAAAGGCTTCTCTGCTTTAGGAAATTTCGAAGGAATGGAGGAAATATTTCAAGCAGTGATTGGGCAATAGAAACCAAGGGTGTAGTTCTGCTCTTTTTAGTGAGTCGATATGTTTGCTTGCTCTAAATTCTGATGCTCCTTCGACAGGACATTAACTTTCTTTAAAATATGTGAGCAATTGTGAGAGGCCGTACGCCCACTTTCGGCCTCTTCCATACCTTTTCCCCCGAGTCAGATGGAAGGTAGAATGTTAGAACAGTTAGAAAAGAGATCCCCATGCATGGAATGATGAGGTTGACTGTGTAGAAAAGCGTTTTCCTGCGCATCGTTATGTTGAAAGTAATATCCAAGTATGGCTCATCACAGCACGTGTAAAACTTTTCATTTCTGGAAAGAAAACAATTCATAGTGCACTTTAGCTTGAGAAGCTGGAGATGTGTGTTTCTGACAGATCAATCAATAAAAGGCAACTTAATGTATGCTGGCATCCAAGCGCATGCACTTTTAATAATTCAAGACTGCAGGCAAATTGGGTTTGAGATTTTGAGATTTCCGAGGATTCATTGAAATTAATGCAATGTGCACTTCATTTCCCCCGCACATCACTCCAACCCTTCTCGGAGCGACTTCCACCCAATTACCACTGAGATTTGTATTATTCCCAAATCAGCAACTGCAAAATGCAATCAAAAGTTTGTTTTACTAGCAGCAGCCTACCGAACTTGGCGAGCACAAGTGAGTGGTGGAAACTGGACGAGACATATTATTCCGAACTCTAAAAATGGATGTACTCATTAACGTTCTCTCCTAAAAAAGGAGGCCTGACATGGCCTCAATTGGATCGTCAATGCTCCTAATACCCCTCTCGCTGGAGAAGTTGTCTAATGGGCCTGTCCGTTGTCCTCTTCCTCAGTGAACTAGGCACATCGCAGATCTATAGAACCTATCATGGCACCCGTACCAGTTCAGGCAGTAATTCCATCTTACAACTGAACTCGCTCCTATGAATAAACTAAACTTTTGTATTTCTATCTTCACGTAACATGGAACTTTCTTCTTGCATAGATCCGCTCCAACACACAATGGTCCCTTTCTCCCACCGCCATGGTGATGAAAAGCCTTGGCTTTGTACCTGAGAGAAAGGAGCGTAGCATGAAATTTAACAGAAGAGAGTGTTGAAAAGTGCTGTAGGTTGTAAAATAACCAAACTCATGACCATGAAGGTAAACTTATTACAGGACGCTTTGAATCATTATTAAATCATCAAGTAAAAATGCTAGCATTACGTTCCATACGCAACTTCTTGGAAACTATGTAATAATGGATGTATGCCAGGGGAAGGCAGACAGAAAGAGTAAGTACACGCGAGCAGATTTACCTTATAATAGGTGTACCTGTAGTGTGCCGTCTATATATTATTAATTCCTTAAGTTATACTGGCACCCTTTCGGCAACTTTCCCCGTAACACAATCTAAGTACTTGACGAACATTTTTCTTGAAAAAAAAATGTCTACGGCCGGAGCCATCGCTCTTTCAAAAAAACATTATGCGCACTACGGTTTGTAGGCCCGTGCATCTGCAATTGAGCCTACTCGTCGCTCCACCACATAAGAGAGCGTCTCCCTAATCATTTTCCCTAATCTAATCTAGTCTAATCTAATCTTCTGTGACAATTACAAATGGCTTTTGAAGGAAAGTACGTCGTGCTATCCATTTTTTTAAAACTAAAACCAATTTTTTAAAACTTTGGTTTCAGACTGTGAAGGTAAGAAGATCCCATCATGGATACAGGTTAAGCAGTTTTCTAAATAAAAATTTTTTTTAAAGCTTGTACATGAAAAAATCGCATCGTACTGTGAGACGCCTTATAATAGCGACGGTAATATAGAGTCGCAAGATAATGCACAAAAGCTGAAAAAAATTCTGACCAAAAAACTCGCTTCTGACGGTGTACAGAGCGAGGAAGAAAATAGTTTTTTGCTTGAGGACATGATTAAGTATTATGATGGCAGGGAGCTAACTTTTGCCGTACTTTTTGCTTTTCATCGACATTCCATATTCTTCTAGAAAAAAGTTTTTTTCTTTTTATGATGGGGAAGAACGCAAAAAATATCGTTATCAAAGTAACGCTGCGGTTCGTTTAATTTTTGGATTATTAAGCTGCATTTTATGTTAAGTATCTTGACAGTGAAGGAGTTCGCTTACTCTAAAATTGTTAATAAAAGTGCACTTTTTCTAATTAGCAGTACGTGACTCCTTTAGTGAGTTCCAACTTCTATTACTTTTATAACTGTTGGCAACAAGGACCAAAGTAACCAAATTCATTTAAATACAGTATTATTTGGCCGGTGCACTTGAATTAAAGAAATAGCTAGAGCTAAAGGTAAAAAAACGCAAGGAGAATTAGAAGCACTGTTTTTTGTTACTGATATAGTGTAGCCCTCATTTCAGGTGAATTTATTTGCTGCAAAAACTATTTTACGCGGTAATAATGTTGGCTCTACATGAGTTATGGAAAGTCGTTCCACATAACTAGTTTAGAATGGAGTGGGCGCGCTAGGCATATAATGTATGTATGTATACTGATAGGTAGGCTATGTATGTATGTAAATGTGGTTTGTTGCATTTATTGGGCTTTCCCAAATCCCAGCAAATTTTAGATGGGATTCCATAGCCCGAGGTGTGCCGCGTCAGTTACAGAACCCTTTCAGGTTTCAGGAATATTTCGACGCAGTTATCGTCAACAATGAGAGTTGTGTGTATATCCTCATGTCAAGGTTTGTTTGGATACGGAAACAGCAAAATGCTGCCTTCACTTATTATGGAGACAATTTGGCCTGAAGGGGGTGGCACTGTGGATGTAACAAGTATAAACTTCGTGTTTCGTATTCCTACTTTTGTACAATCAAATATTTGCTAACATACCCAAGTTAGTTTTAATGTGCCTTTTTCTCGTATACATTAAATGAGTACACCCAATTTAGGTTTCGTGGGTTTGCAAACACATATTCTACCAACAGAAAAGTGGAGCGTTTGACAAGGTTGCGTGTTTAATATAATAAAGCAATCTTTCTGGAGTTTCTGCTTGCATGTTTACGCCTACAATAATGTATAAAAAAGTATTTCAAAGTTAACTGGAAAGTGTAAATAGTGCCTTATGGGATATTTGTACAAAATCTCAAGTTAAAAAAAAGAAGAGTACATCGACGCAAGAGGCAAGGCGGACACGCCAACAATGCTTTGGCGAAAGTATTTTAGAGAAAGAGCTTTAATAAAGTCAAAGCAGCGCATTCTGCCAAAAAATTTAATAAACGAATAAACTAAAAAGTGGAATTTATCCTCGAATTGAGTTGCCTAATAATTTTTTTAGAAAGCAAAAGTTTCCAGCCTTGAACAAGGCGAATTTTCTTTTCAGAGCATTGCGTCTTGCGACAAGTACATATCACTGGTTGCGAAATATCTACAACGGTGGAAATCTTTTATGTAGCTTTACTATATAGGACGGTTCATAATATGTAGGAAGTTTTGAAGTCAGACTGTAGGATATCTTATCAGCGATTTCATTCTCGTTAAGAGTGAAAGTAGGGACTGTAGCTATTGAGAGAGAGAGAGAGGGGCTATGTATGTATTTGGAATTGAAAGAACATGTAAAGTTGCTGAGCTTGTGAGCCGATTATGCTTTGTTTATTTTATCATCTGATTATGAATGTGAATCAAGAAGAATAAGTTAGAAGAAGATGAACTAAAGTTGCTGCATAAACAATCTGTGGAAGAAGTGGATTATTACTTTTTTTAACAAAGTGAAACTTTCCATAATAATAATAAGTTAGTCAAAGTTCGCTGTTAAGATTTCCTAGTCGCATGACTTGATGGAAAATTGCCTAGCCATATGTATTTTTATGTGAACGACCGTGATTACTTGTTATAGAGAACGATGTCAGGTCTCCAGATGTGATCAGAAGGCACATGAAGCATCTTCACGCCTCCATATTCATTCGGATCCCAGGTGAGCTTGTAGTCGTACCAGAACTTTAAAAACATAAAATCGGAATTTTTCCTTTATTCAGTACATTCAAGCTAGGTTGGCTAAACTAGGTACGTCAATGTTAGTTGAGACAACCTCAGAGGATGAAAGCAATACTCAAATTAACAACGACACTACAGTGCATGTCCACGTGATGCCAGACAAGCTGCTAGTCGTTGACGTAAGCTTACACCTAAACGCGTACAAAATTACATAGGTAAACTCTAAAGTACTCAATTAGCTCAAAAAATTAGAAGCGGTGGGAAGATTAGGTACGGTATGAGGTGGCTTTCACGGTGATGATCTACTTTACTTGGTTATGTGAAGCATTAGTCGGATCGCAGTTTAATTTTTAGGATCACTCCAGCCACGAAAATTAGTGAGAGTGTAGTCAAACGTATATAATAAGTACTCGGAATTTGATTTTGGGAAAGTGAAAGTAGTGAGGAAACGAATGCTTGCGAATTGGGTTATTTTTATTCTAGATTTTGGGTGAAACAGCTTGTAAAATGGTACTCAAGCTAGCTAAACAAATGGCTGCTAATCAAATCAGTGGAGCTACGCAGCGCTATAAACTATGAGGTCTATCTACCGCTAGACTTTTTTTAGGCAAAAGGCGAGAGAGAAATAGAGAGAGAGCTGAAGGCGAGAGAATTCAACTGAAGTTGATTGGGTATTATGAAATTATGGAATTTTGCTGAGGCAGTTTCGAGATGTTTTTAGGATGTTAGTAAAACTCTGGTTTGAGTGCAATTGTTCATGCGTTGAGGGCGCACCTTGTGCAGAGTCCTGTTTCCAAAAAGCACTTTAGTTGAATTCTCTCTGGAACTGTCGCTACTTGTTCAGGTAAGCGGCGGCAGGCAGCTAGATACGAGCATTATTGTCTACTTAGGTCGAACCCCGTACATTAAAAACGCTACAGATTGTGACTGTCTAATGTTTAGAGTAAGCTGAGTAGCTATGACATAACCAAAACCTTACACGGATATATTCTAGCGAGTATAGCCTTCTCCTCACCCATAAAGTTGGAGATCTAAACGAGCTGTCCATATTAACATAATATTAAAACCCATGAGGGAAACGAAGAGACTTTGGAACGCAGTTACTACTACGATCTCCAATGTATGCATGGATTACAAACTGAGGTCGCTGAACTGAGGGATGAAGCACAAAAACAACTGTGACTTTTAATTAAAAAACAGCACATACCTGTTCCACCCAAAGGTTGGTTGTCATAATCTGGTTCTTTAGGTTCTGTAATAAAAAAATGACAAAACATTGTTTTATTAAAACCCTCTGAGGAGCTTCTTTGAAGTTTCACTTTGAGAAAAAGTTTAAATCAATTTCCGATCAGGTTCTACATGATGCGAGAGTTATAGTAAATAAAAGTGTATGGAAAACATCCACAGGCCATAAGCGCACAGTGTCCGTGTACCTTTTCCTAGTAAGTTGGCGTAATATGACAGCATATGATAAAAAATGAATGGAGTCATTTCATCTTCAAACACAGACACAGCTCTATTGTGTAGATCGCTGTTTAATGAATTTCTAATGCCCACTTTGAAAGAGCAGGAAATGACGCAAATATGCAAAGATACGGTATGAGTTTTGCAGTTCACCTGGGCCGGAGAGGAGGAGAGCGCGTGTAAAAAGGTAAAAGGTTCACCGGAAAACTTGAGATTTCATCTGGAGCAGATGTCAGATTTGCACAGACATTGTCTTAAGATCATAATGTAATTAGTGCTAGCCCAGCACTCCCACTCTCTAAAGTGCGGACAGACAACAAGTACATGATGACAGCTCTTAAGCATTAAATAAAAATGGCATGATGTACCATTTCCTCTGACTGAAGCTGTGCATAATGGGGCAGGACCACTTTTGTTGGACTTCCACTCCCATATAACATTCTCGGAAAATTAGCAGTGTGCACATTACCCCAAAGACTGATGATGGTGAGATGGTGCAGGAAACTGCTAGGCCCTATGCTTGATGCTCAACCATTTTTTCGTGTTAAGCCTGTCGCAATGTGCTCGTATGCCCCAACTCTGATGACATGGCTAAATACAAAATATTCAATGCTAGATGTGGCTTCCGCCAACCGCGTACAAAAAATTTCAACAGTTTTTTTTCCTAATCAACAAGCAGCTCCATAACGGCAAAATCTAAATGAGAAAATTGATCTGTAAATATTTTTTTTTTGCATTTACTAACAATAAACTGTTAATGCAGCAGCATAGCAATAGGAATGCGTTGTCGACTGTATAGCAACTTATTTTTATTACTTTCATTTAAAAAAACGTAATTGTAATAAGATTTAAAAAAAGTAACTGTCTTTGTTAATTAAAAAAAATTGTTAAGAGCCCAGTATTATGATGGATTAAAAAATGGATGTAAAGTTATGACAAAGCAAAGCTCTCTAGATTTGCGTGCAGTAGCTGCGCATGGGGAGCACAGTTGTTATGAAATGTGCGCACAAGTCAATAAGTCAATCCCATTTTTACTGTTAATTCATGCAATTATTATGTTTTCCCACGTTTCTCAGGTAGCGTGTGTGCTCTGAGAAGGCAATGGGTAGTTTCTACATACTTTTTTCTACGTAACTTGAATAAATGGCAATTTGTAATAAAACTACAAAAGAAGTGAATTGGGGCGTACCACGTCAATTAGCTGTGACAGCCGGAGCTTGATGCGAACCTTCAGAATGTCTGAGGTGTTAACAACTGGTCGTACTAACTTATTATAATTGGAAAGGAGATCGTCGTACAATCTCTTTGCGTCCGGATTTCCTGAGTAAGCCAGCGGCAGGAATCCAGCAAGAACCACATATATGCGCCAGTGAACACACATGGTTTAAGTTTAGAGGTAGTTGTAGATAAAAGACTTTTTATTTTTCACTATGGCCAAAATTTATGGCAAGTTTTCTCGGAAAATGGAAACCTGTCTGTACTAGATTTTCTATAAATCCCAACAACTTAACCTTTCACAAGTTTCAGTGAGCTACTTTGATGAAACTGCTGCGTACTCAGTGACTTGCAGCTGAGTTTCTCCAAAATACTTTCATATTTTCATTCTTCTCTGTTTGTGCGCTTTTTTTTAGAAAAAAGGCTTCATTTGCTTGGTCATCTCCTACTTTTGCTATATTTTTTGTGTGTAAATGACGTCTCAGTCAACTTTTCTCATCTAACTTTTAAAAATCACTAACTGGAAGAATGTGCCAAGTAAAAATTATTATTAAAAGTTGAAAAATAACTGTAAAGTGGCAAACGGTGGCATGGAGTAAAATGGTGGGTGTGAATGTTTTGAAATTTAATGGATACTCGTTTAGCACCTCACATGGCTGAGTGCTTAGCGAATTGGCGCCAGTGAGTACATGGCTCGAGGGGACGTGAACTTAAGTTACTGTATCGGAAACAAAATACCTTCCTAGCAAGCAAAGGTAGACATGTAATTAAATACAAAAAATTTTTGTTCAGTCCACGTCACCAGCGAATACTGCGCTTGTTCTGAAGTCTCGTACTCCACTTTGTAGCGCATTTTCTATTTTGACTGATGACCTCTCCATCGACTTTATAATTGTTAGCGTAGTTGGAGTTGGGAAACATATTTAGCAGTAACTGTTATTGCTCTAGGGACTAGTTATTTTTTTTTCAATGGACGTGCCTTCTGCTTTTTTGCAATCACTGATTCCGAAAGTACACTTTTTTCTCAATACACAGTAAAATTTGATAAAAATACAGATAAAGCCTGGCGGAATTAGTTTCTCGAAGAATGTAAATGAATGAATGCGTGTTAAAAAGGAAATGTCACGTCAAGCTATGTGTTCTGTTCCAGTAAAGTTCAGCATAAGTTTTAATTTGTCAGTGGTGCTGGGCTCGAGTAGTCTCACACTGGTTGACACACGAACAAAGGTAAAGGGAAAGTTAAGTGTCACTTGATGAAGTGGGCGAACTTAGAGCGCTATCGCTCCGACTGCTGTGCTTTGTACCGGATAACACCAATATTTACAGAGGGAGCAGATATATCTGGAGAAGGTAAACAGCTCACTATGCAAAAAAAATGTTTATATTTGTGCAGTTCCGTACTAATCACGACTGAAGGTACTGCTTTATCAAAGAGTTGTGTGGTGGCGTTGGGTTTGTTGTAAGTTAAAAAATTGTACTTTAAGGGTAAAATTAGCGTTATCGTCACTGTCTGTTTTGCAAGGGTACTATTTGAAAAAGTAGGGCAGAAAGTTTTAATAAAATTGGTTCTGCAAAGAGAAAATTTTTCCCCTTTTACTGAGCACTAGCAATATCGGACATTTTTCTGTACCGAAGGTGAAAAGGAAACACAACCAGTATATAGATAATAGGCAGCAAAAAGAGAAGCGGAGGTTTCTGCGAGAGGTTACAGGATAAACATGAGCCTGGCAGAGGATGGAATGAGAATAGAGGTTTTGTTTGACTGTGGGCCGACTTTCTCCGTACTTTTTTTCCTCTCAGCCTTCTTTTTCTAGCTTTCCTCCTACCCATGTGCGCATACTATGTTTATGGTATTAAGAATAGATAGCTGGCGTGGAGAGGGGAGAGCGAGAGTATCCTGTCTTCCAATAAATGTATATAACGAGGAAGCTCCACTCCCATTTAAAAGCATCCGTGAAATATATTTAGTAACAATGACTTGCAATCTGGCTTCTCTGCTTTCTTTGGGCTTTCACCATATCGCTACTCCGTTGGCTTTCTATTACTTCATTCTGAATCTAGAGCATACCCAACCCAAATGCTTTAATATTGGACACACATACACACACGAATGTTGAGTGCTCTCTCTATAGATGAGGAATTTGCGACTTTTCATCAGCCTGCTTGACAGGCGCGCGTGTGCTTCTCTACTTCTTCAACTTTTCAAAGTTTGGAAACTGCTTTCAGTTTGCCTAGCACAATGGAAATGGGAGAGCAAAAGCTATTTTATGCGGCGAATTGACTCTGAACTCCAGCGTAGTAGAATTTCACTGTTAAATTCAGGTTTCTCTACATATGCATTCGTTCTACTAAGCTACAGTTAACAGACACAAAGGCATGCTTAAAAGTAAAACAAATTATATATAAATTATGCATTATCTAAAAATGCAGTTATTTCAAGCGTGCCTGTGCTCTAGCGGAGCATGCAGAAATGCTCAGCCGCGCTCCCATCTCTAAAATTCGATCAGTTTTTATTTTTTCCTTCACAACTTCACGTCGCTCAGCTATATGTGGGGAGGATGGACGCGTAGGAATTCCATATTCATTCATTGTCAGTCCTTTAGGCATGTGATAACATGTTTTTTTTTGTTCTACGTTGTCTTTATTTCTGATACATACATTTCCTCTTCCTATATTTTTAAGAAGCACTTATCGACCCATTCCAGTTCAGTTTGGTTCTAATAAAGTGAAATCTTCCATAAAGGACGGGCTGGAAAAGGAAATTTCTTCTTCGTGTGGGAATGCACAAATGATTCGATTTCTTGGGAACAGCCAGCCGTTCTCATGACTTCGTGTTGGGTATTTCTTGCATAAAGAGAGGCTCAAAACTGACAATATGTAATAACTTCGACGGGAGAAGCTTTGCGTATAAGTCAGATCTATTAAAATGCAAAAGAACTCACCACAGTGTCACTTCTACTTCACTATTCGACTAGTCGTTATGCGGCTAATGCGCAACGCCAATGTAATATTAGTTGGACCAATGATGTGGCTTTCTCACATCTGTACTTGTAATTACGAATGCTTCCAGAAATCCTGCTCAATCAATGGCGTATGTATCCTAAATAGCGCATCATTTTAGGAAACGTCGCTATCTAGTGTCCCTACAAAGCTCACTAATTATGCCAGCGGCGGAAGGGCCAAAACATGTTCTAGCCAAGTTTGTGCTATTGCATTACACTTTCTAAATTTTCAGTGTATTGGTTTCTCGCCAAAATTATTAGATAAAAAGGTAGCTAGCTCCCGCGCCTCGAAAACATCATCTCGGGTTGTATATGCTCGCCTCATCCAGCATCGCATTGCCAAATCATAAAGAGCCTCTCGTAAAATGATGTAATATGAGAACGTTGTATGATTTCGATGGAGAGGCTCTTTTTTTATGACGGATTAGAATTAAAGTGGCCCGCACTAAAATGAAAGTGTCTCGCCTCATCGAGCATCGCATTGCCAAATCATAAAGAGCCTCTCGTAAAATGATGTAATATGAGAACGTTGTATGATTTCGATGGAGAGGCTCTTTTTTTATGACGGATTAGAATTAAAGTGGGCCGCACTAAAATGAAAGTGGAGGCTGATTGCTCAATAAAAAATGTTTGTAGTGAAACATCTCGTGCTTTTATTTAGTGATTTATTGGTATTAGTGTTCTTTACATGTACATAATTGCATTTTGGGCAATACATAATATCATATAATATTTTTTATTTTAAAGTTTCGTTTTATTGCGAAGTGTTAAGGAATGAGATGGATAAGCGTGTGGTATATTCTCAGAGTGTGTCTGCAGGGGACTTCATAAATATCTATTTGAGATCATAACGAAATATAGAATCTCATGGAAAGACGAAAAACAACTGTAAACCTTTCACTTACACCTATTTACTTTCACCTGACATCATTTCCAGCTTTAATTGCGTAGGAAGGGCAGCACATATCAACACTCTACGACGCTAGCAACGGAATACTGCTTAATACATCGGTCATGTACCTGACATCAAAATCCAATATTTTTTATCACAAACGACGTCATAAAAATCTAGCAGTGTCCTACAAACGTATACCCATGTACAAGCTACTAGCGCTTGGGAAAATGGCCGCAAAATTTCCTGACATATATCATCATTCCCTGTCTTCATCCCAAGATTATCTGCTACAGTCAACCCGACAGCTTCTCGCTTCCCAGAAAATGCTCACTACGTTTCTCTTCAATTAAGATGTCTACTATTTATAGTACGACTCTGGCAGATTCCATACACCACTCACTTTCCCATTTTTTTTACAATGTCGTACAGAATGTGTCGTTAAAATCCTGATGAAATAGTTTTTTTTGCTTCATAGCTGTA
>JAHZND010003968.1:0-10911 GCA_027744115.1 Acrocyrtus sp. NNG-2020 | reverse complement strand
AAAAAAAAATTCACGGGGAACAACGAGGGAAAATGTACGATATGGGCACGCTCCAGATGGATGGATTTAGTGCGGAGTCTGGCACAATAAAAAGACATACCTTATTCCGGTCTTCCACCGGGAATTTTTTCTAATATCCTTCTCCCATTAAAGATCTTTTTGCTATGAAAATAAAACGGGACATGATGTGATAGCTTGATTTCCAGTGATTGAATTTATTACCCTAGTCTCATATATTTTTAAGGAAGGAAGAGAAATGAACGGGAAAAAGTAGGATTCGACGTGAATTGTATATTTTAAGCTGTTTGATTCCACCTCTTTCAGCACTCAAAAACGTGGATAATTCCATCAGGATAGAATGTCACGCTTTAGCACGTCTCAATTCCTTGATGTAGCCCTACTGCAGCTTATCATTTTATTTTAAGATATAGAAAATAGTAGGTCCTGCATTGATGACAAAGAGCTGCTTCTTCTTTAAATATTTTCCAGTTAATCCATTCATTTAGGTTGGGTGATGGCATTATAGACATTTCGTTCATCTGATCAGTATGCACTGCATATACGGAATGAATATGATGCGCTCTCGGAGCTAAAAAGAAAAAAAAAGTTATTAAAACTCTCCTGTCCCAAGTTGATTACAAAGCCTTTTTTTAAAACGTCCAAGTCAAATCATAGCGTCTTTTTTTTTTGGCTCACACTGGCACCAAATCAAATTAGCTAATAATAGTATAGCTGCTGCAGTGTTAATAATGGACAGTGTCTGCTGTAAAAATTGTGTTGTACAATAGCGCTATTCACATCCATGCATTAAGGTCGTTAGTCGTTAGTTGATTTAATGAAATTGAAAGGGAGAGAGAGAGAGGAAAAGGTATGTGCCATTTCACTATTCACTATTCATTACTATTCCTCTTTTCTACCCAGCTCGAGTCATTGTTGTTGTCGTCATCATCATATTAAAAAGACTCGGAGGAGCATGTGTGTCCCATTCCTACCATTTTTGCTCGTACCCTGAAAACAACAACTGTTCCGATATATATTGCTGTTGCTGCGTGTGGAGGTATACCCAAGCAATATTACTTTTTGACCGAGGCAGGTTGACTTTTAGGAAGGATTCGTATCAGAATCATCGCCTTTTTAAATGGAAATTAGGGTCTTACTTGAGGGAGCTGTTTGGAGCTGGAGCTGCCGAGCTGCACGATTGGCATCATCAGCATCCCATCCCAATCACGAAAAAAAATATTTTCCCCGTTCGACTCTGACTCTGCTCGCGTAATCCCCATGAATAAAAGGGAAATGGAATGTTTTTTATGGAAGCTGCTTATTTTCCACACACAGGCAAGCCGTGGAAGGTATCGTCTAGGTAGTAAAATGTGTTTTAATAAGATGCCAATGTTGGCCCAAGGGCCGGGCGAAAAAATATATAAATGAACGGATGATGCTGCTGATAATGATGGCTTTTGTCATATCATGTCGATCACGTCTAAAAAAATTTTCTAATAAGAGAGTTGGGGGACTAGTAAGGAAAGAGAAGGGGACCTACTTTATTTTCATCAGCGAGAGCACAGTAATGATCGGCATCATCGTCACAGAGCCATGTCGTAATCATGAAAGAGCCAGTTGATGAGGGATCAACCAGGCTTGAGGCTGCCCTCGGCCAAAGTTTACCATTTATGGAGGAACCAAGTATTATTTTTTGGAAATGGAAGGGATGCACGCAAGAGTACGGACAGCGGTGTGTCTGGAGTTTTTAGGGTTTATGGTCCATGGAAATAATTTTTTTCTCCAGGAGGAAGAACAAGTAGTCATAATATGGGTACAGAATAGCAGTGCCACAGTATTGATGATATTGGAGACGAGGTGGAATAGAAAAAAAAATGTACGCAATCATTCTATCACCACGGCATGTACACCGTCAGCACGGCAATGTACTGGAATACAGTGTTCAAATACAGTTTTAGGATGGTGGTGTAGCAATAATCAAGATAACAATGGGATGGGAAGGGGTTCCTCCGTTGTTGTTCTTTTTACAGAGTAATAAACCCAAATTTCTCATTTTTTTTCTTTGGTGTGTGCACTAGCCATACGGGATACGATATCGGCAGCATCAGCAGCAAAATGCATTAACCAAGTCAACCGATTCAGGCAACAAGCCACAGTGCTACCGTCTCTTTTGTTGTTGTCGTGTGCCCTGCCGTGGATTAGAGATTTTTTTATCGGGTTACGTAGCCAAAAAAATCTTACAGCTTTTCAGTTGAAAAGTGTGATTGGAAAAATGGGAAGATGCATTGCAGTCTTGCAGTCGAAATCAGCTTAAAAATTATTTTTGTGGGGGTTCTTTAAAGGAAAAATGTTCGGGGGAAAGCATGTGTCCTGACACTGAAACTGTCAGGTTAGCCTTCTGCAATTAAACCTTTTCATGTCGAAATGACAGGAGCGATCGGTAAAAGGAAAGCCCGGGCAGTGGACCATTTCTCGTCTCGTATCTGTAATAAATGCGACAATTTTGGAGACTCGCACCGAAAAAAATAACCATCCCGCGTTTGCACTGCCTTGTTCCGAAAAAGGGACATGACACACGCCGGTGTGTTATTCCATCCCTTTTATATGATTTATGACTAGGAAATAAAATGCAATGTGTGAGAGTACATGGTTACAAGAATGGCGAGATTTTACAATAGTATCTCTCCTACCTTATCCTCCTCTCTCCTGTCTTCCTGTACATGCCTGGGTGGTTGCCTTCCTGTTTCCTCCTCGTAGAAAATTTTCAAGTCATAGCCCTTTTCCCTCTGACTCTTTCCCTCTCTCCCTATTTCACCTACAGTTTCCTCCCAATCCAAGCAATATATCACAGGAGGAAATGTTACCAGAAAAGAAGTAATAGTGCAATTCATATTCAGCCTAGGAAAAAAAAACTGTTTTTCTAGGTGATATTCCTTTTGTGTACCTCCACATAGCATTCACATGTGTTCTCCCTTGTCACATTGTCCATGTCCCGAATGAGAAAAGCAATAAAAAAATTTTCGGAGCTGGAACATGAACATACCGCACCTCATCCGGAAAACATAAGCGACTCCTGTTAACAACTGGAATAGGTACGAAATATGATAAGGTGGCCACGTTTATTAGCAAAGCTAAAGCTCCTCGAAAAATATATTACTCTGCCTTTTCCAGTTGTAAAATTGCAAGGCCAACAAATGTCAGAGCTATGGAAAGAAAAAGTTTGTGAATTGGATACAATAATATTATTGCTCTTATGATCCCTCATGAATTGGCTTGGCACACAGACTTTTACCTAGGACGGGAAAAAAACTTTTTTTTATTGTGATTGTATTTAGTAATAGTGCCGTGTGCGTGAATACATCATCATCATGAGTTGAGATGGTGAAGTGAACTAATACGAAATTTATATGGTTGCTCGCTCTCAATAAAAAATGGGATCAGTGGCAGAGAAAGAGAGAGGAGTGGGGAAAATATCAGGAAGGATCAGTTACAATTTTTTTTGGTCTTGAGTCTTCAGTCAAATGGATGATGGCTAAAATATAGATGAATTGTAAAGTAAAAAAAAGTTTGTGGGGTTGGGTGAAGTGCGAGAGAGAGAGAGAACACACGGCAGCACACCCGATATTGCCCCAGGTGGCTCACTCTTAGGTAGAGCACATATGGAGACAATGGACAAAAAAGAGAGAAAATAGAAGTCGGAGGACACTTGACACTTTGCATGATGAATGGCTTTCCCTAAGAGATTTATAAGTCCCTTTCCGACTTCCAGCTCGTGATATAAAGTTTTCACGGAGAGCTCTGAAAATTTTCACGAAATGCGAGGCGATATAATATCGCACGCAGCCTATGATGATGATCGTCATCGTCCGCAGTCAGCATCACATCATTTCATATCGGATGAAAATTTTCAGTGTATTATGACCGAGAGAGAGTGTGTGCTATTCGTATTCATCCAGAAAAGTTGCAACACTTCAGGCTGTACGGCTTCTGTCGCTGCTTCCCTCTTCAGCTCAGAAATGTGTGGAGGTGGTGCCTGAATGACATAATATCATTTCAGGACTTTTCCACCGACGAGGTAGCCTTCCACGGGAAAACAGAAAAGGCAAATCAGAGAAAATGCCTACACTGCAATGAAATATTTTTTGTTGGGGAAATAGTGGGAGCGGACAAATGTAGCGTAGAGGTGGATTGTGGAGATGGCGATGGCAAAGGATAGTAAGACGAGGTGGTGGTGATCACGATCATGTGTCTGTCTCACTGTCGCCTGGTCTCATCTCATTTTCTCTTACCTCTAGTCAGGTTCCCCATGTTTGGTAGTGAGTGGCGGTGGAAACATTTTGGAAATGTCATCTCGCTCCATCTCACCATCTTATAATATTTTGGGGACGGAGGGGCTAGAACTGGAGGTGGAAGTGGGAAATGGATATACCCAATCGTAATAATAATAATATACTGGAGAAAGTTTAGCCCATAAAGTATGCATAAAATGCTCCTTTTTTGTTTGATTCCTCATCTCTCCCTCTCTTACCTCAGGTCATTTTCGGAAAAGTTTTCAGAAAGTAAAGACTACTTCTACCTTGTCCACTGCTCGTATATCTGTCCAAGGCTAAATCCGATTTTCTTCGCATATATTTCGTCCTCTGACTTGCCCCTGTCATACCGTCACCACAAATTTTTATCTTCCACATTTTATTAGGAAAAGGAACGGGCTTTTTCTCTTCAACTCCATTAGTTTATACGTGATCGGTCAAAGAAAAAAAATGTTGTAAAGGTAGTAGGCAATATATAGGGAACGGTCAGCCGTGCACTTTTTTTATATCGAGATAAAAGAAGATGAAAAAATATGATAGAAAAGGAGTAGTGCTACCTTTTTTTCTCCAGAAAAAAATATCGATCATTTCTCTCCCTTCACTAGTTTTTTCACAGTTCAACTTTTAGCATAAGAGACATTTCATTATTTTTTTCTGAAACAAAGTTCTCCTGCATCGCTGCATTCCGCTGATGTGATGGATGATTCGAGAATTTTTCCATTTTAGTCATACCGTAAAGTAGGAAATGAACGGAGTGCTAACTTTCCCATCACTTTTCTGAATGTTTCCATTAAAAATTTATTTATAATTGGGCAAAAAAAAATTTTTCATCAAAAAATATATTCTCCCCCTGGAACATTTTTTTCGGAGCTGTTTTAAATTTAATATGACCTTTAACCACTTGCTTCACCAGCTACATGAAAAATCATCTTATGCACCGTCTCCTCCCATCAAGGGAATAGGAGAGAGCATTAAACCACAAGCACCATCCCCACAAAAATGGATACAGTAAGAAAATTGCATAAGCTGAGGGAATACATTTACGGGAGAATGGAGGGAGATAAATACAGCAATAAAGCATCAGGTACACTGTGTACACTAGGACTACCTTCAACAGAGTACAGTGTACTACGGTAGGAAAAAATAGTGAAGGAAAAGGCTGAAGGGAGATGATTTATACACTCTCCCGAAATCAAGGTCTCTGATCTTTAAACAAGCACTTGAGTTCGGATTTAGGATGGGAATTTAGCATCATCACTGCTATCATTATTAAGGCAGGTTTCTTTCTGATGTTGTTGATCGGTACGGAAGGAGCTGTGTGCTAAGTACGCTGTCTATATAAGCTTCTTTTTTAAGGGTAAATAGCTTTGCTCTACTGCTCCCTTGAGCATTGCCCTCAATTTTTCCCCTAGCTCAGCTCCTCCTCATACAAAAGTCTTTTTTTTACCGTTTACAGTTGAATGAAGCTTTCTGGAAAGCGGTATAGAGACGGGCTATACCCGTCTTGGAAGTAGATCACCGAACCTGTTGGAAAAAAAGAAAGCGGAGTGATGAGAGTAAAAGATAAGGCATTGTATATAGAGCTTGTTTTGTGGTGTAGGCTATTTTTTGTTCTAGAATGAGATGAGGAGAAAAAGGGAGAGAGATAAAGTAGGAGAAAAAGGTTTTTTTCAGTGGATGCTGATGTGAGCTGGAGAGCTCGGTGAAGGAAGTTTTTTGCCGAACGAAAGACATGGGAAGGTTTGCGGATGAAGGCTCGTTGGATGTCGGTTTGGTGTGCTGGAGAGCAGAGCTGAGGTACTTTTTCTGGAGTGGAAAGGGACAAAAAAATGAGAGTGGAGTGAGGTGGTATTACACAAGGTTTAAATGCTGCTAAGTGCTACTGCTACCTTTCCAGGGAGGAAGGTGTATGGCGCAGGTATACTGCTCCCTTTTTTTGGGAAAGGCTGGGCTTAGCTACTGCAGTGGTGGATGGGTTGTGGGAGGTAACCTGTACAGTTTTGTACAGGAGAGGGTATTGATTTTCTATCCAGGTGAGGAAATCCTACCTGGTAGGTGGAAGGTGTGGGTTGGATAGGAGAGAAGTAACAGCGGCGCAGTCTCACTTGCTCCGCTACCTTTATCCCTTTCCTTTTTGCTTTGTGCTGGGATCTTTTGGGATGGATTTGGGGTTGATGTAATGACGCACCTGTACATATTCTAGACAGGTTGGGTGGGACTTACCTTGGAAAGTGTGAGTGAGTAGGTAGACCGGGGCACTCTCAGACATTTTCCATCCTTGTCCAGTCAACAACGGAAAAAGGAAAGATGGGAAGGGAAGTAATGAGGAAACGTAATACTTTTTTATACGAACGGGAATGGACTAGAAAAGCTACTTTGGGCAAGGATATGTACGACGTTATGTGCACTTCATTCCGATTATTATTACCGTTATAAATACAAAGTAAATGTTCAATATTTTCCTTCCTTGTGAGGAGAGCGAGGCTACTCTACTTTTTTAAAGCAAACTTTACTTTATACGATGATAAAAGTAAGTTAGGAGAGTGGATGGAAGAGCAGGTCGACCAAAGGCGGGCTACTCTTCTCTCCAGACACGAAACGATATCTTCAACTTTATGAACCTCATAATGCATATAAGAGATTTTTTCTTGAAAATCCTCCTCTTTTCCCGCTGCTGGCATGACATGCCAATGCCATAATAATCATAAGACTGTATGACTTTTTGTGAGGATGGAGGTGCCAATTTGGATAAAAGGATTGACTCGCTGGATACCCGCTTACAGCCTACCATGCCCATTTTGTTACTGTTTATAGGTAGTTTATTTTTTTAGTATTATTACGCCCATTGGAAGGAATAAGGTATGGGGAATGGGAAGAAGAAGAAGGAGAAAAATTTCTTTAAAGATTTTTTTCTTTCCCTTGGCTGAAACAAAGTTATGATTAGCTGGAGAGTTGGAGATATGTACTCTGGCCCGTTTTGCCTGTTGTATGAATATTACCCTGAAGGTAGCAGCTTGTCTTCTCCAGGCAGAGAGAAATTTTTTTCCAGTAAGAGTCTTTAGAGTATGTGAGTGAAGATTCTTGGAAAAAGTCTATAGAAAAAGTCCACAGGTTTTTCGTCTGTATTGATAGCCCGAGAGGATGACGACAGTAATATTTTTAGCTGGAGGAACACTTCACTAGTGGTAGTAGTGTATTGTGGAGAGTGCAATTTGGGCTAGTCCATAAGCTATTATTACGTTATGGGGACATTATACGGATGGAATGTAAGATGGGTTGTAATAATGACACGAGATGGGATAAAATGAACACTTTAAAAGCTTCCAGGCTTCTCGTATTGTCTCTCGAGATTGGATACCTTTTCATCTTTAAATATGAGTGGGTCTGGGGCTGGTGCCTGGTGTGGTGATGATGACTCCGGTGAAGTCCCAGAAATTGTCTAGTTTTGAGACAATCACCGAAAATTTTTATTATAGTGGAGCTACTTTCCATTTTTTTTCTTGCTGTGTCGTAACGCAGCATAACGACACTCATCATTGTTGTCATTCATGTATCTCCTTCAAGGAGAAAATAGTTACGGGAGGGAGGAGCGAAAGAGAGCAAGGACACGAAAAGGAAAATGAACGGTGTCGTTTCGTCCCGCTTACGTACTTTGTAAATGGTTTCACGGTGGATTTTCCAGGATTGGCCAATAATAAATATGATATGGGTGAAGTGCCATTATTTCTGGGCACTACAAACTACAAACAGCAACACATGCTGGTTTTTGTGTGTGCTCAAGATGTGCACCTATTTTATTTCCAGTGCGAGAAGGAAAAGTTCATTTCGTAAGGATTTTTCCCGTCGCTAATAATCGTAATAATAAAAGAGGGAGCGTCTCCGAAAAAACAACTTTCCTGTACTTTGACTATAAAAAATATTATTTTTTGTTTTCTTTCGCATCACAATGAAGATAAGGTACGGGAGATTTGAGAAGGAAAAATGCAGTGTGCAAGTGGAATTTGATATGTTGAGATGAAATGATAAGGGAGAAATGTGTGCTTGATGGCGATAATAATCCCATTTTACATATCACGTACAATTACATATTTTACTGGAAACGTATAAAAAAAGTTGTCTTTTCTACAAAAGAAAAAAAATCACTTTTTTACAGCGTCACAAACTCAAAAAAATATATACAAATGTGATTAGTGAAACTTTCAAATGAAAACTGTCAAGGATGCTTTTGTGTAGGTAGAAGTAGTTTTATATTTTACTCTCCTTTGGAAGGAAAGAAGGTCCATATGGACTCACAAGATGTTTTTTTTTCTTGAGTGTGTTGGAAACATGACAAAAACAAGTTATGTTGTGGAGTCTCCTTCTCCCATTGTGAAAACACTCGCCGTTCCCGTAACAAAATGTACTTTTACGGGGATAAGAAAAGGAGTGGAGGTGAATGGAAACGGAGACGAAGAAGGCCTTCCAGGAAAAAAATAGAGCTGAGGAGTACAATCAGGAAATGATAGCCGTCTGTTCATCTCTGCCGTATGCAAATATTGCGTGATTACACCCGAGTCATGTATAGAATTCATGTATAGAAATTTTTTTGTCCTTTCTCCTCTTTTCAAGGAAAATGTTAGCTTTTTTACAACGCATTATTATGTAAATTCTGGATAGTTTACGCCACGTAAAAACGATGCTATTTGGCTCCTGCTACAATTTCTTTTGTGAGGGAAGGGATAGTTTTCCTTTTGACTTTTCTTGACTGTGGAACAGGCTAGACTTTTGGAAGAAGAGGAGAAAAAAAAGTTTTTAAGGAGAAGGAGGAATGGCTTGTTGTAATTTTTTCCTTTATTTTCTGCTGATGTGCTTTTTTAGAGGGAGTGGAAGCTGAGAGAGTGGCAGCGTTGGGGACAATGGCAATACATTAGGATAATTTCAGATTTTCTGGTGTTTGCCCGAGAAGGGAGATATAATGAAATGGGTTTAATGCATTACTTTTTTTGTTGTATAGGTATTTATGCAGGAGACAAAAAATCATTTTGAGCTTGTAGAAGTGGTGTGTATAGTGGAGTGATGGTGGTGTGGGTTTTTTAATGGATTTTTTTCTGAAAAAATGGAACACACCGTCCGGAGAGTGTAGGAATAGATTAGAGGAGAAAGGAGAATTGTGAGCTCTGGATTTCTTTCCAGGATGGATTGACTCAAGGAGAATAAAAAGTTATTTGTTTTGAATTCCCATAGCTTGGGATGAGTTAGGTTTTGAGTTTTGGGAATGGATGAAGAATCAAAAGAAGAGTTGGAATTAAATTTGAAACAAATTTAACTTAAGATTTTAGTGTAAAACGCACATTGTCTATGCAATACAAACGAGACCTTTCTCATTACTGACTGACCTTGAACCTAGCAGGACGCAAAAAAGCAACGAAATAATAATTTGAAACCTATTTAAGAATAGCCTCCTTATGTGGATCAGATTTACAGTCGACGTTTAAGTCATGAAATGAAATTCATTATGCTATTGGTAAAATGGCAGGTTTGATGCCCTACAAGTTCAATTGAATGTTGCTATTAGCATGAATCACTTATAACTTACTGCCGGAACAACTTTTGGGCTGCTTATGTCATCGTTTTAGTTCATAGGTATATACAATTTACACCTATGCATTACCATATTCATCCCTTCTTATGCAATATTGGCAGTTGACCTATGCATCATAGTGAAATTGGAAAATGCAGGACTTCTGCGTTTTTATGCATCTGAAACTGCAAAAAATGTCGCCAGAGATAACAATCCTTTCCTTGACAAAAACCTTTACTTTGAAACTTTTCATAAAAAATATAAGACAGAAAGGGGCAAAAGTATATGCAATGCACTCGTTTGACAGCTTTGATAGGATATCAATATCCACTGGAGATTGACATTCATGCGTGACTGAAAAAATACTTTTATTGTGGTTGTGGGGATGCTACAACCTCTTTTCTTCAGCTCATTTTGATAAGTGTACCTTTATCCCCCATATGGGTAAAATGGGGTGAACCATGCATATGTAATGATAGGGGAAGGGCAGTGCTAAAAAAGCTTACGCACTCTCAAGCCGAATTCCACTGTTTTATTTATGTAAGTAGAGAGATAGATAAAAATATGAGAAAAGTTCGCAGATGATTTCTGATTTGGATTCAGTGTCTTTAGCTCTCTGCAAAAGCGAAGGAAGAGAATGGAGTAGAGGAAGGATGAAAGGAAATGAGCTGATGTAGGCATTTCAACAATGGCCGACTAGTATTAAGTAAATATTATATAGTCTTACCTTTTCCTTGTGCGTGAATTCGCGTTAGCCAAGTGGCTTAAAGAAAGCTCTCGGAAGGGAAAATGCATCATCGATCATATTGGTAGCAGGAAATGCTGTTCATTTTAGATGTTCCGCTTTCCGCATGTAGAAAAAGACGAATGTTGAAATGGAAATGCAAGTACCTTTTGAATTTTAGTATTCTTCAATTTAGATGAATTTCATTTTGTTGCACTTTAAAGGAGTCAAAGCTCCACCACTCGCGCGCTTTAGCAGAGCTCTGTTTTGTGTGAGAACGTGTAGTGAATGCTTACAGCATAGGCAATTTAACGTTT